>JAURVB010005467.1:0-67264 GCA_033002965.1 Piper betle
TAGGCCGAAGGCAACGTGAGCTGGATCTGAAGTTCAAAAACAAACTCAAGGGATCTCATCCTCGAGGGTTATTAATCCGGAAAATCAGTGGCTAAATGGCCCGAGTTAAGTGGGATTCGATAAAACGCTGTTTTATCAGTTCATCAGTTAACCAGACAACAATGGAAAATTCACCATAATTCTCCACGTGTCCCTTATTAACACACCATAATTTGTCACGAATCTCTTATTATTTCACAATTTTACCGTTCCTTATTAGAAAATTATTAATCAATAGTAGCATTAACAAATCTAATTTAATTACAATAATATTTTATAAATTAAAATAAGTATGATTAGGAACATATAAAAGATTAAATTTAACTAGAAGTAAATTCCATTAATTTAAGTAAGATCACATTTTAGGCTCATTACGATTTCAATAAGTAACAATTATTTATATAACATCTTTTTTGCCATCCATATGCACCCAAACGAATAAGGTCGGGGATATTTCTTACATATAATTTTAAAATATTAATTATGAAAAAGCTAAATTTGATTCCACGGCAAACAACTAATTCAATCACTAAAGAGGAACTGTTTCTATACATTTTTAAAGTTTAGCCATTACTTATTGGCACACTAACACATTAAGTATCTATTTGAAACCCAAAAACAATAAGCATGTTCACTATTGGACTTATTTTAGCACGTTCTTTAGAAACTAGTGGGGGGGGGGGGGAGGCATTATGAGCATGTCAATATAGACGTAGTTATGCATCCTTTGTAAGTAATTAATAATTATGCTTGATTGAAACGTCAATACTTATGAACAGGTAGTCAAATGGAAGATGGACAAGAATACCTCTATGTAAGAAGCAGCCACATCAGAATGTTTCTCATTTGTTCTCGCAATAAAAATATCCCAGAACACCGACCACCACTCAAAAAGAAAACCCCCAGGAGCATCAATAGCTGGAGAAGCCAACGACATGGGTCAGAGGAATTAGAAGATAAATGAGTGGATAGAACACTTATGCATTATGGTAAAGCTGGTGAACATGAAACAAGCTAGCACAAACATTCCTTATGACCAGATAAACTCCCTCAAAATCTTACCAACGGGATCAGATGACACTTTCCCCTCAGCTTGAAACGCCTTGGCCGATGCCTGGAGATTTCTCTTCACCAAATAATCATAGATATAAACATCCAACCTGTCCACCAAACAGAAAAGCAACAAACAACTAGAAGCTGAGCACAAGTAACATAGCTATGAACCTGTTGCTCGACACAAAAACAATAGTTCAAAAAGTAAACATCGGTTCAACAAGTAGAAAACGTAAATGTAAACGTTCTAAGATTGCGAAATTGAAACCAAACAGAGCCCTCTTTAAAGTTTAAAAAAAAATCGTTAACGGGAAGGGAAATCAGTCAAGTACCAACAATACCATTCAAAAAGAAACACTACAGGAAGAAAAATAGTTTAAAAGGCAGTAGAAAAAACAAAAGAAAAAGAGATTCCCCTGTCAATGACAATGTCCAGAACCCAGAATTCTCAACACCATACACCAATAAAAACTCAAAATTAGCCGCATAAGATCAACATCTAGAAAAGAAAAATAACACACCACCACCAAAATAACAGAATTACATCATAGAAGACCATGAGAAGAGCTACCCACGTCAATAACAATGTCCAGAACCGCACAATCCAACACAACAAAGCAAATAGAGAATTAGCCGGACAGGATCAACATCTAGTAAAAAAAAAAAACAGAACACCATTAAACACCATATCGAAACGTTCATCTCAGAAACAATGTCCAGAGCTCTAAAATCCAACTCAGTAAACCAAGCATAAGCACCAAAATAAGCTGCACATGGTTAATGTCTTAAAAAAAATCACCAAGGGTAACAAGGGTACACCACAACATCCCAACAACAATGTCCAGAATCCCAAAATCCAACACAATAAACAAAACCAAGCAACAAAATCAGCAACCTAATATCAATAATATCAACACTTTGGAAAAAGAAAAGTGCACACCACCACATGAATAGCAGGTTTACGCCACAGAACACCAAAACAAGAGCTTCCCAAGGCAGCAACAATCTCCACAACTCTATATTCCAACATCATAAACTCAAAAACAGCATCCAAATCTGCCCCAAGAGATCAACCCCAACAAAATAAAGAGAACAGACCACCAACTAGCAAGAACTGACCATCTCAACAACAATGCCCACAACCCCGAAATCAGACTCAACACGCCAAACAAAGCAACAAAATTAGCTCATAACATCAGCCTTCATCAAAAAAACACAGAGTAAGAAGTGGGGCACCAACATCAAACCAACGAACAATCACACACAAAATCATCAATAAACCACATAAAACCCCAAGAGACCTCACATTTTATCAGCTTCCCAGTTGGTCTGAGACATGGCTCCTTAACCCCCGAGCAGAAACGGCAGGAAACAAAATGTCAGGAGGAGCCTCCCCTGCATAAATCTGTAGCAAGATTGCGACTTTGGAGGTTCCGCAGCTCGGGAAGGATCAGAAAACGCATAAAAATCAAATCTTTGGCGGAGAACTGGAAGGGATTGGGAGAGGGAAGAGGGGAGGGGGCGGGGGAAATCTTGGAGGGAGGGGCGACAAGGGGCTCTCTCTCTCTAAATTTCTGGAACACAAATGTCGGATTCCTTCTTTTATTATGGTTCGGAAAATTATATAATATTTTATATTTAATATATTAAATAGAAGCATTGAAGTCTATAGTGACATGAGCTTAAAGTGAGAGGCTTTTCAGACGTGTTTTTTTTATTCCTCATTTATTAATAAAAATATATTTATTAAAAATTAATCAAATTCGTTTAGGGGGTAGAATGTTGATTGTTATTTTATTATTTAGTCCCCTATTCACGAATTTAAAAGGATTTATTGAAATAAACTCCCGTGGCCCCCTCTGATTGCTATAATTTACTACAATTCATGGAGTTAAATTGTTAATTATATTGTTCAAATTTTATAAATTGTGATAAGTTATACCAATGATATAAGTACCGAGTGGAATTTAAATTTTAATATAAATAAAGATTGATTTTTATGTTGTTATACTCACAAAAGAAAAGTCTCGAGTTCCTCGTATAATTAGTTATTATTTATACTTAAGATGAGTAATAATTGTGATGATTGTACTCTCAACCATGATATTATTTCGGGATTTTTATATTTATTATTTTGAATTCTTTAAAGAAAGATAATTGTACTAAAATTTGTACCTTACAGCAGCAAATAAGATTGGTTTAAGTTTCACTAAATGAATCAAGAGTTTGATCGCATATTTCCAAACAATCTAGTTTAAACTGATGTGCTACATAACGTGCAAGCCCTCCTCATCGACATAAAAGGTTTAGTCTATGTTTAATAGAATTGAATAAGACTAATTCGATAAAAGTAATAATCTTCTCGATAGAATAACTTCTATTTAATAGAGTAACTAAATTAACTCTCTTAAATAGAAATTACTAAAGCCAATAGTAAAACGTGGGCAGTAGCAGTCGATCATGGACAACCTGACAAAATAAATAGCCAGCACACATCTAAGGTGTTTTAATTTTGCATTACACTATCTCCAAGAAATAAAATATCATTTTACATGAGAGACATTATTTTCACATTCTATCTCCTTGATATAATTCATGTAATAAAATGAGCTCCTTTTTATCATCTTTCATTGGTTGCTGTATTTGTTATTATATAATTTTTTTTAATCATGCACATCACATGGTTCTGTTAATTATGTTTTATTATTTAATCTCGAAATTAAGATCAATAACATGATTACATTCCATCGTTCTATGTTATTTGAAAGACAATATAAAAACTCGTACAAGGTGTTAATTTATTATTTTATCTCAAATGAGAGCTCATATAATTCATATCTTTACTCACATAGTATTACATAGAACCCCCATATAATAAATTCCTCTTAACTACCTACTCAAAAGCGTATAGAGAAATTATGGAAAGCTCTTTTGCATCTTTTGGTTTGGATTTAATCAATAAAAGTACATATGTTGCAAGGATACAGCCACAAGGGGTGTTAAGCGAGCCAACAAGCCGAGCTCAAATTGTATTCAAACTCGACTCAAATAATTCGAAACTTGTTCGAACTTGACTCGAGATCAAACGAATTTTGAACATATATGCTCGAATTCGATTCGAATATCTTTTATGTGTTCGAACTCAATTCGAACTCAAATATACTTAAACTGTTTAATTTTTCCGAGCTCAAACTCAGCTCATTGATAAGCTCGAAACCAGCTCGATTAAAAGTTAAAAGTTCCTCACTTAAAAAATTAAGTCAATGTAGATTAAACCCACAACCTTGAAGTCACCAACTTAAATACTTACTATTTCAACTATCTCACTTCTTTATTATTATATTGTGTGTGTATATATATATATATAAGAATATATTATTATATTATTTTATCGAGTCGAGTTCGAGTTATAACTGAGTCGAGTCGAGCCGAGCTGAACACTAACTATTCACGAGCTGACTCGCTTAATTAGCAACCCTAGCAGCCACATCTAACGCTCTAAATTTAGATGTGTTTTGCCAATTTAGTCATGCAACTTTTATTATTTATTTTGAGGTAAGTTATATATATATTAGGGGTGATTGGGTGTGCCTGGGTAGAATTTTTTTTGCCATAAAGCTTCATCTAAGTCGTGTGATTATAGAACAACCCAAATCTATTATTTAAAAAAATTAACTAGGGGGATGCCCGGCCCACTCCCCCTTAACCCTGCCGTCCCTCTGTAGACATTGCCCGACAGTAAATGTCCCCCCTCTCTGCTCCCCCTCGACCCTGTCATCCTGTTGTGGTCGCCGCCCTATTGCGGATGCCCCTCCTCCCCACTCCCCTTGACCCAATGTCCCGTCGTGGCCACCACCCCTCCCCACTCCACCTCAATCCTGCCGCCCGCGACTCTCTCTTCTTTTACCCCTCCCTCCCCCTCCCCGCTCCCCTTTGACCCCACCGCCCGCTCTCACCATCTGCTCTTTTTGCCCGGCCGTCTGATTAAAAGGACGGCTTGTCTCTCGCGCGGCTCACTTTGTGCAGCCTTATGTGCGCACGCGGCTAGATCCAGCCTCCTCCGGGTAGGTTCGGCTGCCACGGGTAAGACCTGGCCGTCCTTCAACCAAATCTAGCCAGCGATAGCCAGACCTGATTCGTGATGGCTAGACTTAGTCGCACTGCCATCCCTCACGTGGCCTACTACGGCTAGGCCTGGATGTGACCGGCACGGCCGTGAAGCAGCCGCTATGTCTGGCAGGCCCACGGCTTTGGCCAGTGGGTGACCTCCCTTGGCCGGATGTGGCCTGCATAGCGGCGTGGCGATTGCAGACGCCGTAAGGATTTTAATTTTTTTTAATTAATAAAATAAATTTAAGTCATCTTTATAATCGAGACAAACTAAATTAAAATAAGGGGTAAGAATGCCTCCTTACATCGTGTACATGTAGATATACATATATATATATATATATATATAGTCAACTTGTACAACCATAAACCGACCAGAGCAGTCACGCCGTCGCTTAAACGGTGAGTTACATTTTATTTGACAATAAATATTCATTTACTTTCGAACAGTAGAATTTCGCAAAGTGCAAATTGTCTAATCTCATCTGGAATTGCTTTAGTATGAAAGCCAAATTTTGTAACTCGCGTTAATTGGTATTTTAAACTTCAAGTGCAAACAGCCATGAAATGAAATTTATATATTCCATATAAAAAAGAAAAGCTTAAAGCATGCCCTTTTAAATGAGTTTCTTCAAAAAGATTAACTTCCCATAATTACTTATAAATCTCTACTTAATTTGCGGTACTAAGAATAATTATAATTTTATTTTACTATTATGCACTCCACTTTACCTCTTATCGCTGATTATAAAAGTAAACAGATATTTTTTTCATAAAAAGCTCCTACCCAAGTTCGCTGACGAGTTGGTCATTGCTAGTTGAATAGTTCTATACTTCTAAAATTCACCTCCTTGGTTACCTTAATTCTTTTCAAGCTTTAAAAGTGGTCGCATTTAACAGCTATATGTAGAGAGAGTGAGTCTTTCAAGTGACATGTACAAATAGATGTCCTTTAATAGAGGTAAGTTATCAAATTTTGTTGAGAAATCAAGGGACCCTATTAGATTTCAAGTTAATATAGTAATAGTAATTTAATAAAAGCCCATGGGCAAAAGGCCCATGATAATGGTTGATGGAACCTGGGCCATATAATGCCCCTCTACGTACAGCAGCAATTTGCCTCAAAAAGCTCAAAAGTTTAGTCTTTTACTTAAACTTCTCATAAGTTGATACACATTCTTTGGCAATTCTTCATTTAAATGCTATTATGATTCATGGCGTTTGCTTTTCTTCCCGAGATTTTGTTGGTTTTGCCGGTTACTCGAAATAATTTATTTGATTTAAAATATGGTAACTAAGTATACTAGAGAACTAAAATTTTCACCAAACGTTGAAAATTTTTAGAAATGTCTATTACAGATGCCCATAGAGATGCATCAGGCCTGACCGTGAAGGATGAGGATCATCAACAGTCAGGCTTGATGGGCATCTGTACTATGCATTTGCAAGTCCTGCTCTTCAAAGCTTTGCACAAATTCTCACCCTGCCCCCACCGAGCTTTCCAATGGGCATGATGAATTATTTCCAAGTGTTGGTAAGTTTTTTGGGGTGAACAAAATTAGGAAGGTTGGAATTGTAATATACGGAAGACCTAATACAAGATCTGAAGAAGAGAGCATGACATGATATGTCATAGAATGCCGGAGATATCCGTCTTCCCCATTCCAACCGCTCTCACAACCACAGAACATATTCTCTTGCTGCGAATGAAGTTTTTTTTCTTTTTTCAATCAATGTGAAGATCCTACACATGAGTTTGTATCTTTTTGGTAGATTTGATGCAAGTAATTTGGGGATTCTAACAAAATCGATAATTTTTGCATCTGAATGGGTCCTACACCAGAAAATTTCTCCATTATTGGCGAACTGATTGAGCTTTGGGAAAGCTGACTGGTTGGTCTTGACTCTTGCTCATGGAAGTGGCAGGGTTAGCACTTTAGAAGGACGCAAAAGATTAGACAGCCTGTCGCTGACTGATTTTATGGTCCGTCAAACTTGATCTGGGTTTCCTTAGCCAACTTGATTGATTGTCTTCCGTTATTTTATTTTGTCAAGTTTAAAAATTGACTGAAAACCTTCATTATTTTAAAGTTTTATTTTTTTAAAAAAAATAGCATGGCATTGCGTTCCCTAACAATATATACTAGCTAAAAATATTTTTAATAAAATAAAAAAATATGGTCCCTTTATAAATGCCCGGCCAAAAAAAAAAAAGAAAATCGTGAAAAATTAATAAGAGGCCTAGTAGGGTAAGGGCTCGGATGGAAGACAACAAACGAAAAGGATTATAAATTCCTCTTAGTCTTAGTGGACAATTATTTACTTTATTTTTGAAACGTTTGGTTGCATCCCTTCATTTATAGCCCCATCGGTGTTGACGCATGATGGAACGGGCCGCCATTTCTTATCGATCATCAATTGTGACGTCGGCGTGAGCCCCTACATCTTTTAGGGTGTTCGGCTTTTATCTCACCATATTAATTAGGGTTTAATCGAGGTTTAAATTTAATTAGTTTAAATCCAATTTAAGTGGAAGGAAGGTTTTACTATTATGCAATTGCATTTTTCATCTCATTATTACGTTATTAAATTGTTTGAGTGTACTAATTGAGTAGTCAATATTTGGTGATAATAATTGATCATTGTATTACAGTAGGAATTTTGCTTGTCGCTCTGGTAGATTAATCTTTTCTTGTTTGGGCGGCCGAACTCACCAAGGGGCATTAGTTAACTCAAATACACAATATTTGAACTTACGGATTAACTGTGAGGTACATGAATATAAATTTAAGGACCATAAAGAGAAAAAATTCTTGAAATATACATCAAACCATCACCAAGTGAGGAATAAAAAAACTTGAGCGAGTAAGATTAATATATGACGTGTTGAAGAACCTAATTGGCAAATTTAGATCCCACACAATAGTCTTTGATATTTTACCATCAAACTTGTAATTTCTCGCACACTTTTCTTCTCCTCCCCTCTCTTCTTCTGCGTTTACAATGACTAATGACTAATCTCACCAACTTGTACCACTCTTTGGGTTTCTGTACGCCTCCTCCATTTTCACATTTCTCCTTGAATTCCCAACTCTAACAAATTTAACTAAATTGTATACTTTTTTCAACAAAAGACCAACTAAATTTTATGCTCTGGAAATGCTTGAATTACCCTTCTAACTTTGTTAACTTTTGCTTCTTCCATTTTTCTTTTAATACGCAAGGGTCCCTCTGTGAGGCTCAAAATCATCTGTAAATCTCGGGGCCGACTCATTTTGACATATTCTGGTTTTCATATCCCACCAAACAGAGCTTATAAACATCTCCCTTGGTGTGAAAATTATCAAGCTGATTGTTTTTGTGTACTGCTCATTGTATCACTGTGTGACTTTGCATTAGAAGGAAATGGGGTCAGATACCCGACTCCCACAGTGACAAATGACATCCAATGGTTTCCCAAACTTTAAACTATGTTTCTAACGGCTAACAATGAAATCAGAATGTCTACAATTTGTGTTCTGCTAGCATTGGCCCAATGTAGGTTGAAAAGGAAACACCCATGCATATATATGTATATATACAAGCTAAAGCCAGTTGGTAAATGAGATGCTAATTAATATTTGCAGTTGACATGCTACGGATCACTCATATTGTTGAAGCGACCGACTACTTGTATTCAAAACATGGAAGTTCACTCAATGTAAAGTGGACTATTGGATTCTCCACGGGTAGTTTTAAGAGAGCACAATAAGAGTGAGGAATGTGAGAATGGCAGACAAGCAAGTGCATGTCAACTTACTATTCCTTGCTTTAATTTTAAGCAAGAAAGGTGGCTCTCAAAGTAAGTCATCGTCGGGCAGGTAGAAAAAGGTACCAAGCACTTGAAACTCAGACATTTGACATTGAATTTTGAAAAAGAAGTCATCGTTCAATTTGCTTAACGGGTTTATTAAATGAGCGAGTGAGTCGAATTTAACTTATGTTCAAATTTTATTTAAATAGTTCGAAGTTCATTTGAATTCAGCATAAGATCGAACAAATTTCAAATATGTATACTCAAGCTCGATTCAAATATTTTTTATATTGATCGAGCTCGACTCGAGATAGAATATTTTAAATTGTTTAATTTTAACGAATTCGAACTTAGCTAATTCGTGAACTCGAAACTGGTTTGATTGTAAAGTGGAAAGTAACTCTCTTAAAAAAAATGAAGCTAACGTGGATTGGACCAATAACCTCCAAGTATTCAACTTGAATACCTATCATTTAAGCTATCTCACTACTTTATTATTATATTGTATATAAATAAATATAACTAGTTACATATATATATATTAGTATATATATATAATATAATATAAAGACTATATTATTATATTATTTTATTAAGTCGAGTTACAAGTCAATTTTAAATCGAGTTTGAATTATAATCGAGCTAAGTCGAGTCGAGTCGAGTCGAACACTACTTGACTCAAACTTGGCTTGAAGGATTCGAGTTCGAACTCGAATATTTAAATGCCAAATTTTAAGCCGAGTCGAATCGAATTGAACGTCAAATGTTCACGAGTTAGCTCGTTCAATTAGTAGCCCTAACGAAGAGCATAAAAGAAGACATTAGTTCATTTCATGTTGATTTTTTTGGGTAAATCTTCCTCAAACTTATAAGTGACAGCAAAAGCTCAATATTTTAGTTCGTGTGCCTAAGATGTCGATATGCAATTTAGATTCAAGTAATTGGAGGTAATTTGAATATAATAAAAAAGAATCTTTCTATTAAGGATACTTATTGACAAAATTTCAACAAAAGCTGGAAGACAGCAACCAAAACCATCCACAAGAAAATGTCGATCCTTTCTGAGATAAACCTCTTTTCTATATATTACTCCAAACTTGTATATACATTTTTTTGTCATATAGCTATCTAATCATTTTTGCAAAAAGTTTCCTTCCTTTTTTTATCTTCTTCACTATCATTGAGGCGTGCTAGTTGATAAATTGTCAAAGAATTTTCACCTCCCAAAATGTGACAAAAATAATACAACATAATTTGGTCGTATGCTATGCGAAATATATAGCACTAAGTGAATGGAAGACAACACCACACTGTTGCACTAATCATGCCCTTCAAAATAATAAAGAAAAAACACATATATAGCACTAATCATGGCCAAAGGTCTGGGAAAGAACTAAAGAAACAGATGCTTGCACATGAAAGTACCGTTTTTCCCTACTTTCTTTGCAGTACAAAACTGGTATTGTTCACCTTTAACTCTTGCAAGTTTATTGATACTCCAGAGTGGAATACAAAGCTTAAGTAAGACCCACATGCAAATTTTTGATTAATCACATGGCTCCGCCATTTTTTCATCAAATGACAGGGTTTGAAGACGTGCATCTTTTTTTCCCCCTTGAATTTTAACGATAAATAAATTCATATTTTAATGACTTTTCTTATAGTTCCTGTCTGGAAGCCTTGGCTTCTTTATCAATTTTCCCGAAATTTATTATTTGTTGATAAGTTTGTTTGCATCATATATTTTTCAAGCTTGGTCGATGGCATTAATCCTAATACAAATGTCAATATTATTCATAAAATCAAAATAGTAGTTAACGAGATTATAACCATCTTATTTTAAAAAACCAAACTTAATGCTGCACAAACTGACAAATAATCTATTACATTCTATTTAGGACCATCATTATTCTATTTGGTGTTTGACTAAAAATCAATTAAAGTAAGCTTAGGCTACGGTTTCTTGACTAGGCTCTTATTGAAAGTTATTATAAAAACAAAGTTTAGAAATTTATATTACTTTTTTAAAATTTATAATAATTTTAAATACAAATTTAAAAATTTTTGCCCCAAACTCTCATTTAGGCCATTCGATTTATTGATTAAAAAAAAACTAAATTAAAATTTTATTTAAATCGTTTAATTACAAAGACAGTTGCGTGCAGCCTTGTTTGGCTATCTATTGGCCAAATTGAACCGTTGTCGTCTTTTCTAACATTTTCTGAAACTTATTAGAGGCTCGGGAAACAAAGAGAAGATGTGTACAACAGGCCGCATGGCCAAAGATCATACTTCAACTGCGGCCGACCCCCACCCCTCCTTATCTGAAGCCCTTGCTGTGACCTAGACTATCGGAAAAATTTTTTTTTTCATCAAATTTAGGTAGAGTAAAACTTGAGGCATGAATGGGCTTAGAAAAGCTTTATATATATATATATATATATATATATATACACCTAAATTATACTATTTTAAGCGTTATACTCATTTTTTTTATTATTAAAGACAGATAAAGTGGGTATTGGGAAAACAAAACTCAGATCTTCTACATCCCATTCTTTTTTTTAACAATAACAAATTTTGTTTATTTCAGAAATATAGTACACAAATTAAACAATTATTGTACTAAGTACCACAATTTACACAAAATGACCAAAAATAAAACCTCAAAAAAACAAATAAAATCATCAAGGCAGGTGATTTAATTAAATCAGCAGTTTGCTTATTTTAATACGGTGTCCGTTTAATTAAGAGATGTACCGCCTGTCCGTTTACTAAGGAGGGGTCCGTCCAACAACATCCATATGCTCCCTCCCTTCCACTACTCGTCGCCGGAGTCGGCCGAGGACCGGGCGGCGCTGCTGGACTTCATCTACAAGGTCCCCCACGAGGGCCGGAACTCCTCCACCTTCTCCTGATCTTTGGTCGACGTCCAATGCCACCCCAACCATTCCCGCGTCGTCTCCCTCCGCCTCCCGGTGCCGGCCCCGTCCGCCCTCCGGGTGCTCAGCCTCCGCTCCAACCGCCTGCCCCTCCCCTCCGACCTCGTCCTCCTCCGCAGCCTCTACCTCCAGAACAACATCTTCGCCGGCGGGTTCCCGCCGGCGCTGCCACTGCTCGCCCGCCTCACCCGCTGGGGAAGGTGAAGCGCCCCAATGTGGTTCGCCTCCGAGCTTACTACTACGCCAGCAGCCTCTCTGCTCTCCTCCATGTTATACTATTACTCTCTTCCCTCCTTTTCTATTTTTTTTCTTTCAAATTTTCTTTCTTTACGTTACTGTGGATGGATGACCATTTTGATTATCTTTGCAAAATGCTTGCTGTCTGTAGCTTCCTTCCAGGTTTGAGCTAGATTTTTGGAGTAATTTTTGTAAACTTCAGCTTTTGTTTTTGTTTACGGACAGGGGTGTTTTTAGCCACCATTGTTCTAGCATTATCTGCAATGGGAACTAACTAGCAATGCATTTATCTGGTTTTGGGCAAAATGCCTGCATTATCTTTTATATTTGAAAGAAATCTGAACTTGTTTTTGGTTTCCATGGAGTTTTAAGCCGGGTTTCCCCCCTTTGCGAATTTGATTTAGTAGCGATTGTTTCATAAAAAAATGAGTCTTTAACATCTGATTGAAATGTCCTGCGTTTTGTCGCATTTTTCTCTCAATTAAAAGGGTGCATTTCTACCTGAAATTATTAAGTATAATGCGGTTCTTGTCAATGGCATTTGGTTGAAAATCAGAATTCCCCTTAAAATTCACTCATATCGTTCATTTACCTTACACACTAACAAACACCACATTCTTCCCGAGTCGGTTGGTGGAGCTTCTAAGTAGTAAGAAAGTAGATACAGCATTCTAACTTCTAAGTAGGAAGAGGAAAAGAAGATGAGTTACAGGTGTTCCCATCACCTTTCACTTTCCAATTTTCAACCTGCCATTAAACCACAACTGCATAACAAAAAAATCCAAACTTTTTTTTTAATAATCTGGTCATAGCTTCTTAGCATGTTGGGTCTACAGATAAAACCGCTTTCAAGTCAGACATGTACAGCTACGGCGTGCTGCTGCTGGAGCTGCTGACCCGGAAGGCGCCGGTGGCGGGGAGGGGAGGGCATCGACCTGCCGAGGTGGGTGCAGTCGGTGGTGGGGGAGGAGTGAACAGCGGAGGTGTTCGACGTGGAGTTGATGAGGTACCAGGACATTGCGGAGATGGTGCAGCTGTTGCAGGTCGCCATGGCCAGCGTCGCCATCTTTCCCGACCAGCGCCACGACTTCACCGTGGCTCTTCGGACAGTGGAGGACATCGTCAGGTACGACGCCGAGGACACCGGCCGCCGGCCTTCGCCGTCGTCGGAGGCGCCTGCCCCCTGGTGGTGTTTTTGTAATTACATCGAAAATGATGGGGAGAAGTGCCCACGGGTTTAACTGTGTACCTCTTTATTTGATTTTTTTTCTTTTTTTTGTTTTGTTTTTAAAAAATGTTTTTATTAGGCTTGGATTGATTATTGATCATTGAAGGGAGGGGGATTAAACAGGGCTGACGCTGGAATCGATTTAATTTTGATGATTTTTTGGCTTTTGTAAAATTTGGCCTATTTCTTTTCAAAGCAATTTTGAAAGAAGGAAAGTGTAGTTAACTAACTCTCAAACTTTGAGTTAGATTGATACATAAGACCAATTTAATTAATAAATTCACTTTAATGAAAAGACATAAAATGTTTCATTTTGTAAGGATTACATAAATCGCAATCTATATAAATCTCCAAGTAAATAAGTTTGTTTACTTAAAAGAGGTAAAATAAATTTATAAAATTACAAACGTGCCCGTTTCGTACTCCTGACTTGTGTGGGCCCCACATACGATCGCTTTTCTTATTATTAATTATTAAACAAAATATCATTATTTTATAGGTTGGCGGGAGCGGGGTCCCGATTCTGACGCCGACATTGTCGCCTTTTGGCCACGTGGTGGAGGACTTTTTCGTCATTATGCTCTGTCAATGATTCCACTTTTTTTCTCAAGGGTAAAAGAGACAATATGATTCCCATATTGCTCGACTGAGCTGGTTTATGCTACTCGATTGAGCTGGTTTACACCCCTAACAATATGGGAATTTTTTTTCAAAAAAAAATAGAAGGAAGTAAGTTACATGACCATTAGTATCGCATGGGTTCATTTTAGAGTTTTACTTGGGAGGCATGCAAAAATTAGAATGTTGTGTCTCTGATCCTGGCCGAGCCAAATGCCAAGAGGTGGTCCTGACTGCTTCTTGAGTTGCATCGTGGTTCATATATCCTTTTGTGGCTGACTGCTTCACACGTGAGTGGGTTTGCATGGCTTCCAAGAGACCTTCAATGGTGAGATGGGATTTTGACGGAATAGAAGATAGTGAGGAAGATAAGAGATTGATCTATTGTCTGCGAGCTGCAATTTGGGCGAATTTAAGATGTGGACATTGTACAGAACTTGGCTGCTTCTGATGCTCCTGGTGCCATGCGTTATACATATAAATGTGAAACGCCATATATTAGGGATGCTAATTGCTAGAACCACTTCAGTTTACTTGAATCAACTAGAATTTGTCGATCAACGATGATTTTGATTGACTTCATCAACATTTATATTTAATTTGGAAGGTGTTTAATTAGTTTTATTTTTTTAAAAATATAGCCTATTTGAGCTTACATTAGTAAAAAAATGCATACACATCATGCAAATACACCGGGGAAAATGTATACAAAAGACATTTTTTTCTATTACATTAGTATTAGTCAGTGATTCCGGCTAGTCTTTTCTTCCATGATAACTGTTTGGCTCCGGTTCCACTGGGGAAGGTAATGGAGTCAACTACTAAAGAGTTTGAAGGATCAAAATAGAATTCCAAAACTATGATTGAAGGTGCCCTTCCTCCCCCAAGAACAAAAGCTATAAGTATATACTTGGATAAGTTTAGTTTTAGCTAGAAAAAGGAGAGACACTGACCTTTTCCCATGTAGTTTCTATCAATTTTATATGGCCAGGCCAGTAACCACCTTTTGCCACCAACATTGATCATAACCTTGAATTGTGATTGCGTGCATATAGTTCACCAACCAACTAAATGATGGAAAAGTAGATCAAAAGACTGGACAGCAAAGTTCCATTGGCAGTTAAATATCTGTTTTAGCATTTTTAACATATTCAAGAAATGAGATACACAAGTTTTTATCTTAAGAGCCGTGAAGAACAAAGATTTCCTTCCTATGCGTCATCTCACTGTAAATTTGGTATTCTAGACAGCTTCTGAAACGTGCTTTCTCATATCATACAGTTAAGGGTTACTATTGATATTCTTATACAAGGATTGCAGCAAGTACAAGCATCTGAGTTTGCAACTCATCTATCAGAGATACAAGGATAGTTATGCTACGAGCAAAGTATACACTTTCATTAATGCAATGTACATCCCTTCATCTTCTTTGAAAATTCAATACCTTGATGGAGAAGGCAAAAACAAATGCAAATAATGCAGAAAACCCAATAACAGCTGCTGAAACTGCCCCCAGAAAGTCATGTCTAAACCCAAAGTACTGCCTAAGAAAGTCTTTCACGGGAATCCGTGTGTCTTCCATTGGAACCTCTATGTCGGAAAACTGTGAAGCAAATAATCCATAGAGAGTCCAAGCAACAGGGCACACCCAGTAACTCCACCTCCACCATATGGGTATTTTCTGAAAGGAAAAGAAGAATTATAAGCGCAAAATTTCGATGATAGCCACACTTCAATTTTGGATATGTGGGAGTTTAAAACTTACAGGTCGTGGGATTAGAAAGCCGGAGAAGATGTTCCACATTCCATAAAAAGCAGAGGATACAATGGCAGCAATTTCATGATTTGGTGTCAATCCAACTGCCATCATGCCATAGTATGTGAAGTATAACAGTGTGAAGAACATGAAGAAAAGGTACCAGAAGAACTTGGCTGCTGTCCATTCAAAAGCAATCATTGCATAAACAATGACGCCATATACTATAGTCTGAAGCAAAATGTATGGAACCTCAATAGCAACCTGAAAATACAGTACATTCAGGTAAGATAGCCTCTCCAAGTTGAAAATGTATATTGTCATATGCCAGAAGGTTCAGAGCTATTAAGAACACAAATGTTTGAGAAAATTTCGACAATGCATCACCTGTGCAAATGCATATGGTAGAGCAGAGTACATTCCAGCAGCACTTTCCCTATAGAAGACTGTTCTTTCAACTGCCACCACCGGCTGTACAGACGAGGCATTCTGAATACCGATAAAAAGCACAGCAGCATACATAGACCCCATAGCATTAAAGAGAGCTTGCCTTCTATTACTGCACAGAAGTAAATCATCAAAAAAGATGATCATACAGTAAAAAACTGATAGGATGAATCAATAACACAAGTTCTATTAAACACAGCAAAAAGTAAAGTGATAGATTACGTTTTGGTGCCAAGATCCCAGAATATGGTTCCAAACATCAATGCTATGAAACTTGTGAACATGAGGCGCACGGCAGTATATGGTGGATTGCGCCAGTAGGACATGTTCTGCTTCCATAAGCATGCAAAGCATTGAGTGACAAAAGGTTGCGAATATTGCGTTTGGAAGTAAAGATCCTTAGTGCCAGGAGCTGGTGTACTCAATTCTTGAATAAGAGCCTTGTTTCTCCTGTGCAAATTGTCATGGCTCAGAGACTAGCCAAAAGATGCAGAAATTTCTACAGGAGATGCAAACTAAAGAATCACCAACCTGTACAAGTCGGATGAGTGGTATAGCTCAGCGAAGTCCACCACAAGAATCTCCTCCTGCGACATGGCGGTCACCTCCAGCATCCAAGTTGCAGGGTTGTAACCATCTCTTATCTTGCTCACCCCATTAATTGACTTCACAAGACAAAATGTTTAGTCATCATCCAAAAATCATAATGAGAAACTGGAAAGGAACACATGTTTTCTCACAGCCATTTACTTACCTCAAAATACTTGATCAACTGGCTAGAATGGTGACCTAGCGGCCCGACATAGATTTCTTCTCCCCCGCGTTTCATTAGGAAGAGCTGCACCACCAGTTACAAGGCACATCATCAAACTGTTTTATGAACTATTAAAGGCATATAAATTGTGTCGAAGAAACAGATTTCATACTTCATCAAAAGCTTCAAATATGTCAATGCTTGGCTGGTGAATGGTACACACTACAGTCCTTCCAGTGTCCACAGTGTTTCGCACAGTTCTCATGACTATTGCTGCAGCTCTAGCATCTAACCCTGACGTGGGCTCATCCATGAATATTATGGATGGATTGGCGACAAGCTCAACGGCAATAGTCAGCCTCTTTCTCTGCTCGGTCGAAAGACCATTTACACCAGGCAACCCCACTAGTGAATCTCTCAAAGAATCCAGCTCAACAAGCTCCATTACCTCCTCAATGAACATCTGCCACAATACAGTTTACAGCTTGAGTATAAAACCAAAATCAGCGTATATGCTTGCATAGAAAATGATGTAATATAGTCTGACCATTCTTGTGGCTTTATCAACTTCAGGCGGTAAGCGAAGCCATGCAGAGTAGAGCAGGGATTCATAGACTGTCACATGAGGAGAGTGGATATCATTTTGTTCACAATAGCCGGACACACGGGCAAAAGTTTCTTGCTTCTTTGGATATCCAGATATAAAGATGTGTCCCTCAATGTATCCGCCTGTTTTGCGCCCAGCCAAGACGTCCATCAGAGTGGTCTTCCCAGCTCCACTAACACCCATCAACGCTGTGAGAACTCCTGGTCTAAATGCCCCACTCACGCCTTTGAGAAGCACCAACCGATCTTCTTGAATACCTTGAGCTTTCATCTCCTGCAAGGTCCAATGTTGCTTCGTCAATCAACAATGTTGGCCACATGAAAGCATTGACAAATGTTTATAGCAAAATGTATCTGAAATTACCGATGGCATGTCGACAGAGTATTTGACATTGTCAAATGTCAGGGACAAAGGTTCAAATGGAAGAACCATACCCTTCTTGCTCTTGTTAGCATCATCAGCTGACAGACGCCCAAGCCCAGATCCTAATTTTTGTCAAAATTTTTTCACTTGTTCAGTGAAACAGAATTAAGAAAGTTTTGTACATAAAGAAAATTTTAGTGTATTATTCATTGAGCCCATATACCACTTGATGTATCACGAGGCAAGCCTTTATTACTTCTGGAAGGCAGCTCAATGTTGCCAACTTCTCCAGTTCTGTTACCTTCTTGCTCGTTCAAGGAATCTTCAGATTGAACAGCTTGACCTTTACCGTAAGCTGTAAACAGAACAAATAATGTGACGATGCACCAACATTAAAATTATGCATTGAAAGTGGTTGGTTTAATCAAGATACGACACATACGATCAAGCTTATCCAGTGCCAAGGTAAAAAGGCCATTAAACATGAAGACATATCCAACCAATGCCCCGGCTCCGATCCAATACCAATACGAATTGGTAAAGATTCCCCGAGATCTCAGAACCTGGATCCCCAATGTCTCAGTTTGATCAGCAGGAACCTGTGGCAAACTCAGAAATCACATCTATTGAAATTTTAACCGAGAATAGTAGAAGTTGTCTGATTGAGAACAAGTTCTTACATCTCTCCAGCTTCTCCCAAGGAACTCATTGGTCGCAAGTGCATTTTGTCCATACATCAGAGGTGAAATCCAGTAACCCCATATCCACCACTTCTTGACATCCTCTGCAGTAAAATTAGAAGAAGAGTCAGAAAGGGGTTAAAATCCTCGTGTTCTACTAACCACATAAAGAACCAAATTAGATTGCCAATGGAAAAAACCATTGTAAACAAACTCATACCCCGCGATACAACAAATCCTCCAAGCACTAAAATCACAACCAATGCAAAGGACCCAAACGTGTTTGCGACAATCATGTTGCGGCCCAATGCAGCCATCAGTCGGAACAAACCGGAAGCCATCTGACTAATCAGCAAAAGTATCAGATACTGCTTAAACATCCTGCAAAAAAATGGGCTACCTTTGTCAGCATGAAATGCAACTGCTGAATATATTACTCAAACAAATATAATTCCACTATACCTGCCAACATTTGGATCAAAACCAATGACATAATAGGTCATAGCTATCCAAATAGCTACTTCAGCAAATGCTATTGGAATTTTCAAGATCCAAGTAGGAATTGAATATGCCCAACAAGGATAGAATCGCAAGTCTCTTTGCTTATAAAAAATTGGAAGCTTTGCAATCGTCATAGCAAGCTCTGCAAACCCATTAAACATGAACATAATAACAGCAAAAAAGAGTGCACCCAAGTAAATTCCTCCATCCTCCACTGATCTTCTATGCATCTCAGTGCGTAAGAACACAGTCATCGCAACGGCAGCAACAAGGGACAGCTGATATCAGGAGTTAGAAGTTAACGCAAATACAATTGCCAGATATTAGTTTAAATGTGCATAAGAGCAGTTACTTACTTGAATCATCTTGAATATGTAGACAAATGAGTTTCTCTTCATCAGCAACCACTCCCTTGAAATGCAAGCTTTCAATAGTTCTTTCTTGCTAATGCCATATTTTGAAGTGCTCAGTGATGCAGGGTGGCTCTTTCTCCTGTCAAATGCGGTACTGAGCTCATCACCTAATCGACGACCAACAAGGAATGATTGGAATGCATCGGCAAACTCCTTGACAGATATGTAGCTGTATGGTTCATCTCTCCGGAACCAATATTGCTGCTGATCTTTTTTGAGGTCACCTGGCATAGAACACATGCACACACAAAAAAGTGTATAACATCAATGGTTACATAAAATATAGTTGTATAAGTTGAGCCACTAATGATTTGTGGACTCACTTCCTGCAAGAAGTCTGCTACTCCTTTTCGTTCAGGGCATTTGAAACCCATTGATTCGAAAAATTCAAGTACATAATCGCGAGGGCCCTGATATACGATGTGCCCATCGGAGAGAAGAATAATGTCGTCAAAGAGATCATAAGTCTCTGGTGCTGGCTGAAGCAAAGCAATTAGAGCTGTTCCCTCAAGAATGTGAACTGACTGTCTCAAGGAATTGACAATTTGGTATGTTGTGGAGCTGTCCAGACCAGTTGATATCTCATCCATGAAGAGTGCTTTAGCAGGCCCGACAATCATCTCACCTGTTATGAAAGTAATATCATTGATCAAATAATGAAAGATAATAACGATAAATTCATCTCGATATTCTTTTATAAGGACTCTACCTGTAGTAACACGCTTCTTCTGTCCACCAGATATGCCTCTCAACATTTGGTCTCCAACCAAGGTATCAGCACAAATGTCCAGACCTAAAATCTGAACAAAGAAGAGGTGATATAAGACTCTATCATGATTATTGCCCTGAAAGTGTTACTAAAAACAGTGCTAGGAGCAGCTGTTTCCAATCAAATATGCAGTTTGTCTGTCAATCAACGTGATGCCTACACGTTATGCAAACAAAAGTGGTACCAAAGTGGGTGCGTGCAATCACCTTTAGAATGTAATCTGTTACCAAATTTTCCTTTTGCCCTTCTAGTGAAGTAGCCTGAAAAAAGTAACAAGAAAAATACAATGCTTCATTTGCTAGAGCTCAATGGTTGTTCAAGGGGAAAGTAGAGCAAATATCAGACATGCAACAAAAAAAACTTGTGATAATCACCTTCATGTAGATGTCTATGTCCGGGTCAGGTTTAATGTTTGCTGCTTTTTCTCTTCGTGATAATTCACTAAGCATATCTGAATATTTGACAGTTGAAACTCCAGTATTGTCTCAAATATTGCTAACATTAAGATGTCAGTTGAACGCGACAAATCACTTCATATTGCTTACCATAACGTGTTCCGACTCCTTGACATCTAGCAGAGAAAGCCAAGGTTTCCCTTACTGTCATCTCTCCTATATGAACATCGTATTGACTGATATAAGCAGAGGACCTCTGAGGAACAAACTCATTCATGTCATGACCATTGTATGTTACTCTTCCAAAGAGCTGTTTTTGAGCAGGAAAAAAAACACGTTGGTCGTTGCAACATATACCAATCAACACGAATTCAAACATCTAAACTTCTCTTAGACAACCTTTAGATCTTTGTCAAGCTTTCCTGCCAAAGCTAGCAACAAAGTAGTCTTTCCTGAGCCAGGGGGTCCTAAAAGCAAAGTCATCCTACACAAGGTGGTCAAGCTTCAACACCTGCTCCCAAGTAATGATCATGATCATGTACAAATCAAAGAAGCTGAGCAAAACCCGTACCGAGCTGGTTTGATGATGCCACTAAGATCATGAAGAATGGGCACTGATCTCTTTTGACTGGGAAGTATATGTAGACAGTTCAAGAACCCCTTTTCAACAGAAAAAAAGAACATATCATCAGAAAGGCAAGTCAGAGAACATTGCAAATGAAACCAGGCCGCCCAATGATCTCATACCTCAACGATATTGAAGATGAAGTTGGGGATGGTTGGTAAAGCTCTACCGCCAACATAAGCTTCGGCTTCCACACTCAAATGCTCAAACCTGACTTCAATGGTGGGATTCTCAATCCCCACCCTGCATCATCGCTCAAAATAAATAAATAAAAAGACACCTCGGTTTCATCCATCCATCCACCCATCATAGCTGCAACCTTTCGCCACAAGAGCATGCAAAAGAAGGGAAAAAGAAAAAGAGTAATGGTAGCGTTAGTCTTACCGATCCATACGATCCTTGAGCTTCCAGAGGAACTTCTCATTGTCCTCCTCGGCCACTCTGATCAACCTCTCCACCAGATTCTTCTTCTCCTGGAAATTGAGCTTGTAGATGTCGACCTCATGGTACTCCCCCGGCGCTGCCGTCAGAATCCCCTTCCTAATCCGGTCGTACGTGGGCAGCTTCTCCAAAGCAGCCCACTTGAGCGCCTCCTCGTCGTCCTCATCCCTCGACGACCTCGAGAATACGTCCTCCGCCGTGTTCCTCCACATGGACGACCCACTCCTTCGCAAGCTCCCCACTCTGTACAAATCACTTGAATCCATACCCACAAAAAAAAAACAGAGAGCCAATCTGCAACCTCACAAAACCCCAACAAACATCTATACAGGCCAATCAGAGACCGGATGGATGCGAAGCGGAGAGGCGGGTCGGTTGCTGTTGTGCACAGACTGGTCTTTTGCTCTGTTTCTAATCAAGTATGCATGCAAGGCAGCCGACTTCAGCGTCGGAGGGCGAGAGAAAGAGCGGCGAGGGGGAGAGTGGAGTGTTGAAGTTGAAGGAGGAATGGCGGAGTAGATCGAACGACGCGGCCATGGAAAATTGGTGGTGCAAGAGGAGGGAGGGAGCGACGGCCGTGCAAGGGGATCACTCTTCCTCCCTCTCTTTTCATGGACGTTTGGTGGCGCATTTTGTCTTGTCCATGCATTGTTTGAATTCGTTGACATGAGCGAACGTTCTCAAATGACGATATTGCCTTTGGGCAACAAACCATACGATGCTCTAGTTCTTTTTTTTTATAATTACTTATTATTTAAAAAGTAATTAATTAAGGTAACAAAGGAAAGTTACAAACTATATATATATATGTGATACCACTTCTGTAATACTCTTGTTTTAGTTTACCCTGTGAATTGATTTCGAAATATTATTGGTGACGAAACTGTTTGCTAATTTATTAGATTTAGTTATGCTTACTCGGATCTACCATCGTCGTATCAAAATAATAGTGCTAAGTATACAGTGCATGGGATAAGATGTTTGAATTCTAACATGACCTTATATGCATATCATGATATCATCTACAAATAGATCAAATGTGAAAATAAGTTTGAAAATAAATAATATTTTTAAAACAAAATGGATTGAGTTTCCCCTATTTACAATGAACCTCTAAAATAGATAAAATTTGCTATTGTGTTGACGGAAATTACAAATAATCTATGACTACAATAATACATACTTTCCCCCCCCCCCATTTTTCAATGCTAACAGATATATAATACTTACTTAAATTAACAGGAAAAATAAAAATATATTATAAATTGACTATAAAGAAATATAATTAAGCTTCGAGAAGACCGTTCTAATTAAGCTGCTAATTGAGATCCTACTCACTATCAGACTAATGGCCCCCTAAATGCAATCGTTTTGTATACTTTAATTATAACTAACAAATATTATATCCGGAAGAAATATAATCAAATTACACGTTACAACATGACCATAAAATATTAGTGGTATATACCTTGTCTAAAAACCTCATATATATGGGCACTTGGATTTAATTCAATCACTTTGTGGGTGATGAATTTGGGTTGCAAAGAAGGCCAATGACCTTTTCAACCTGAAATTTGTAAAGAAAAAATATTTTTTAAAATACAAAATTTAGACCATGCAATCATTCTCAAATTGGGTACAGGACAATCTTAAGTTACAAGAAAAAAAATCATTTTGTTTGATTTAAAACTATTTTTTTGCATCTCTTCGTCAAAGTTTTCATGTGATTGAATTTTCCTCTTGGAAGCTATTGAACAACCGTGTCCCTACTCTTGGAGGGATCAGGGTATTTAATCCAAAGTAGGACAGAGTAATGATGCCTTGTTGAAAAAGATGTGAGGAAATTGGGGACTGGACATCTAGAAGACTAGAACTGATGCTGGTTATTAGCTTTTGACAAGAGCTAGTCGTGGTTAACACAGTCTGGTTAGGAACCATAGTTTATTGATTTTAATGTTGGTATGTAAAGGAGTTGATGGAACGCAACTAATATGTAAGACTTGGACAATATATAACTACCCTTGTGAGTTGTAATATATAATTGCTTTTGTAATCCTTTAAATCTAATATTACAAGGTCCCATAGTTATAATGCCCAAGAATTCAATGTAAGATAAGTTACTTTGATGTTACAATTTACGAAGTATAAATTGGATAGGTAACGAAATATATTTATGAGTTTTTATCTCCATATTTGGCTGTTGGGCATATCTGAAATTATGTAAAGAAAAACTAGCAAACTACAACTGCAAAGCACAACGGTCCACATCTTCTAGAATGGCAACACACCTGCATTGTGTGTTCCCCCCACGAGGAAGGACTTTTGATGTACATGCATGATCTTATCTGTCTCGGTAGATGTGACGGCCTTCATCAGTAAATGCACTTTGGCTAATGTTTGACTTAAAAAATTCATTCCTATCTACCATGGAAGCTGCAGGTGCACGTTGTGAAGAAGTCAATCCCTACATAAAATCAATGCTCTTGTTATCTCCAAGTAAAATGCCATTGTTTGTTTATTTAAAAAAAGAGAGTAAATAAATGGCATTGTTCTTAACGGTGAGGACTGGGGAACTTGGTCAGGTCAATGCAAGCATATTTTTTGGATTACAGATGATCCATGGAAAAGAGGACATGGGTAAGAAGCCAATTGATAAATTATTGGGTTTCTAGAATCTATCTTTTTATACCGGTTTTTAATGTATCGTTGTAGTCTTGGTACTTGAATATCACTATAAGAAAATATGGGGCATGGCTTAAATCATGCCCTGTGGTTTCAAATTGCAAGAATCATATATTAATTAATTCATATGGAATGAAGGTAACTAGATGTAATAGCAATTAGGATGACAGATGACACATATAATCCCTTTCACATTATGTGCTTAGGCGACGGCCTTTATACCATTGTATATGAGTAAATAGGGATTATGTATATGAGAGGTGTAGTGTATTAATATGTTAGATACATAAGAGACTGATTGGGTTTATACAATTTCCGTAGCTTTGAAGATTTCGTTAATTTATTGTCCCAACAAAGTTATAAAAATATATTCCCCCCAAATCATCTCTTTTTATGCAAAAGACAATAGCAAGGCCATGCTCAATTTTGTCATACATATTCCTTGTCTGTAGGGCCTTCAGTGTTTTCTTGTCATCATCTAAAAATTATCATCTGGGTTGTTTCGTTAAGTGACTTGTTAAACATGAGGACATGAACATACAATTCAAAGGATGTGCATGGCCGGCAAATACTGTGAATATGTATGAAAGTATATAAGAACTAGTCATGTACAATATTATACTACAGGAGGGTGATCAAATTGTAGATACGGCGTTATGTCCGACAAATTGGGACGTCACAAGTTTTGACTAAGAACGACATGCCAAAACTTGTGTACGTAATACAGCCGATAAATGTTGTTTGTGTGGATCATGAACAAGATCAACGCCAAACGAAGACTTCCAAGATCAAATTTAATACCCACTAATTAATAAAATTTATGTATGTTGAGAGTGATAATCTAGGGGGGTTAAGGTCCCAAACTTAAGCAAGAGTCATGCCACACCCTCTTTGTGGAAGGCAAGCTTAATCAAACTGCCGAGGACTATTCTAATGAGATGGACAGACACTGGTTGTCAAATCCAGGACATGGAAATCTGCACATTGAAGAGATGTCACATACTTTGGAATTTTGGGAGGGGGAGGTAGGGTGGATAAACTGGCGAAAGACTTCAGCGTTTAAAACGTCTCCACTATATTTAGAGGTTAGTAAATTTTGAAAATTCATAATTTGTTAGCATGATCTTGCTGACCAGTGATTTGATGTAGCAGGCAAGAATGGAGTAAGCTGTGCCACAGCACAATCATGTCCTCCATTCCTTTTGTTGACCACCTGATGGTGTGATAAAAATAGCCCTCCAATTGTTGATTAAGATAATTTCCATTCTGCACTGAGCAGCCTTCCAATGTATGGGAAAAAAAAGAGACAGGCTTTTCCTAAGTTGAGAAAATTAATGAAGCTTCCACTGCCCAGAAGTTGGGAGCTGCTTACCCAGTTGTCCACTGTTGGGCTTCTTTCGCTGATGAAGCTGTGCCTATTGTAAAATATCAGTACGCAATTGCACATAGCTTTCATTCATGGATGAGGAGGAAATGAAATACTAGACATGAACCTGATCAGAACCATAATTCTATCTCAAAGGCAGATGGCATCTCTTCTTTGAGAGCTTAATATCAAAATACAAAGGGAGGGTTGCAATTGTTTGGAGGATTAAGACAAACATCACTTCAAGAAATTTAGTCAGAAGATAGAGCAAGACTTGAAGATTTAACACTTCTCTGTGCATGCAATGCTCTGATAACAAGAGAGAGTATAACATACCATTCTTTATCACATGCAAGCCTAAATGGAGGGATATCAATTAGATGAGGATTTATCATCTGTACGGATAACTGACATCAATAAGAAATCTTCATGTAATTAGTATTCCTTTACAGTAGACAAGGTAACAAAACTAGCTAACAATAATGATTATTCCTTATTTCTCTGCAACCTATACTGTTACTCTTCATCATTTATTCCTGCCACCAACTCTCCTTCAAATGACATTGAGCTCAACCTTTCGTAGACAGTTGATCCCAATGGAAGAAGCTGCTTTCTTTGCCCAGAGTTCAACCTCCGAACAGCTTTCCGTAACTCCATCTCTGTTGAATGTATATGATGCCAACAAATGCAGTTGCCGCTGCTGAGATAGCAACATCGGCGAGGCTGGAGAAGAATTCAAGATTCGGGTCGACGAATGCAGTCTCATGAATGAAGAAAGGAACGGGTATTGGGGGCCTTGAAATGTCGTAAAGATGCGGAAGAACCCTAACTAATGTGATTCCCACGTTGTACACCTTTCTCAGAGGTTTGCAATCAATTTTCCACAATACATTGCCAATTATCTGAGGAAGAATAAAAAGATCTTGAACTAGCCCAATGTACTCCTCCACCTGAATTTTCCATCCATGAGGCTTGCCATTGTTTCCTACTTCGGCGTTTTCCTTACCTGGCCATCCTTGAGCCACGCGATTGCTCACCAATTCAGGAATGCCAGGCTCTTGAAATAATTTTGTTCTTGCATTAGAGTTGAAACTGGAAAAAATGATCAGAAAGCCAATTACATGGATGAATATGGTGATCAGAAATACATTTCTATCAACAGGGACATGATGTGGCTCACGAGGAGTGCGAGTTAGCAGCCTGATTCGAGAATTCCACACCTTCGGTATCAGTCATAAAGTGAGTAGAAAAGCAGCAAGTATAAGCAGGCTTATAAGACTTCCTATCACTTTATTAAGTGAATGTGTATATGGATCAAAAACTACCTTGCTAGTTTCTGATGGTCTTGGGGAAAAAGTGGCTTCGAAGTCTGTGATCAATGGGAGGCTATAACCAATTGCCTGGACAGTAAGCATTCTAAGAGAAATGAAAGGAACTGCATTAGCGTTCTTTCTCATGTAAATCAATTGGGCAAGTATGCCTATGTGCGATTACATCATTTTCTATAAAAATTTAATGAGGTGACTTTTTTAATTCCACTCATATTTTTTTAGATAAAAGAAAATTATGTTGATGTTAAACAAAACGTGATCTTAAATGTGTTTTAGCACATTTAACTCGTAGAAGGAGAGTTTTTAGAGAAGTTTTTCATCATCTCAAATTAAAGTTGGAGGTTGTAATTCAAGGTGTGAGGTTGATCTACTCATATTCTTCTATATAAAAGAAAATTTTGTTGATGTTAAACAGGACATTTTCTTGAGAATTTTTTAACACATTTGGCTCATAAAGGAAAATTTTAATGAATTTTTTATTATCGCAAGTTGCAGTTGTGGGTCGTAATCTAAGGTGTGAGGTTGATCTATATTTCTTTGAGGTGTATGTTATTTTCTCAAATTCTCATTTATTGTTTTTCTCAAAAATTGTAATTTTCAAATTTTGTTGTTAGTCTAATTTGTTTTGAGAGAGTTTTATCAAATTGTATTTTTTCGATACTTGATTGTAAGAGAGTTTCTTAATCAAAGTTGATTGAGTAGGTTAATTTTTGTTTCTAATTTGAAGGAAAGTTTCCATCTATTTTTATCTTGGTGTCTCCTATTTCATCTTATATTTGTTTTGATTTCATCTCGAGGAAAAATATTTTCTGGGTTAATTCCGTTAGAGCATTTATTTCCCAAGAAGCAGCATCAGAGCTTTGATTCTTTCTTTTGTGTTTGTCTTTATTTTGGGTAGTAACCGTTTGTAATAAGATGAAAGATGAGAAAAATGTCAAGGTGGTCGCCCTTAAGGGTAAGTCTAATTGGCATTATTGTAGGGGTCTATGATTGATTATTTATTCACTAAGGATTTATATGTTCAAAATGTTGGTCCTCCTGAGTTGTTGAGTTCTAGTCCACCATTGAGTGCTACTCTGGTTGTGATTGATTAAGGGAAAACTTCTTCGATTTCTCCTCCTCCACCTAACTGGCCTTGTGGTAATGCGAGGTTGAGTGTCACAGTTAAATGGATCAAAATGGATAAAAAGTACATGACTTTGATTAGACAATATTTAGAACATAATGTAGACAATCGGAACAAAGATTGCCAAGGAGCTTCGGGATAAGCTTTTGTATATGTATGAGAGCGACACTTCTCAGAACTGGAACCTGTTGGTAAGAAGGCTGATAAATCTTCGGTATAAGGATGAGATAGGGTCTATGACTACATTAATGAGATGTAAGGTATATTAACTCAATTGCTTAGTTTGAATATGCCTCTTGGTGATGCTTGACAAGCTTGTCTATTATTGAATACTTTACCGGAGTCTTGGGAACCTTTGCTTATTTCTTTGAATGATTTTGACAAGAAGATGACTTTTGATATAACACAATGAGGTAACCTTCTCTAATTTATCTCTAACTTTGGTTTCTAAAGATAGTTTTTGGGGAAGATCAAAGAGTAGGAATCCAGGTAGAAGAAACAAGAGTAGAGGAAGGCCTAAATCTTAAAACAAAACCTTCAAGTGCTTTTATTGTGATAAAGCTGGCCACAAGAAGCAAAATTCTTACAAATACAAAAAAGATTTAAGAGATGGAAAGGTTTTTGACAATAAGGAGAAGATGACAAGGTTGTCAATCTTATAGTAGAAGATGTACTAATCATACTTGATGATGGAAATGACGAATTGATAACTAATGATGATACTAGTTGAGTGATTAATTCTGAGGCACCGTTTTATGCTACCTCAAGAAGAGATTTCTTCAACACCTATATGACAGCTGATCTAGGTATAGTGAAGATGAGCAATAATGAGACTTCTAAAATTATTTGTCATCGTGATGTGCATATTGTGACTGATTTTAGTTGCAAACTTGTTTTGAAAAATGTGTCATATTCTTGATTTAAGATTGAATTTGATGCAATTGGTGTGCTGGATGATGAGGGCTATATTTTACAATTTTCATGTGGCTTATGAAAATTGGGGAAAGGATCTCTAATGCTTACTAAAAGGAAAAAGTACAGTCACCTTTATAGGACTACATTTAGTCTGATTTATGAGGTTA
Organism: Piper betle; assembly: GCA_033002965.1. Classification (NCBI taxonomy): domain Eukaryota; kingdom Viridiplantae; phylum Streptophyta; class Magnoliopsida; order Piperales; family Piperaceae; genus Piper; species Piper betle. Next base: position 29,359 of record JAURVB010005467.1, read on the forward strand.
ATGTTACATCTACTACATCTACTATCTTCATAGTTCATTTGTGGCATAGGAGTTTGGGACACATGAGTGAGAAGAGGCTAGAGTTTCTAAAGAGGAAAAATTATCTTCCACAACTTAATGGGACAGCACAAGGCTCTCGTGATCATTATTTGGCTAATAAACAACGTAGGGCTTCTTTTGTATCCATCGGCAAGAGGAAAACTTAGATACTTGAACTTGTATATTTTGATGTGTGTGGTCTAATGAAGATGAAATCTCTTGGTGGAACCTTTTATTTTATTACTTTTCTTGATGATGCTTCAAGGAAGATATGATGTTACTATTTGAAGAATACAAGTGATGTGTTTAATACTTAATCATTTCATGTTTTTGTAGAGAGAGAAACATGAAAGACTTTGAAATGTTTGAGAAGTGATAATGGAAGTGAATATTGCTTTAATGAGTTTCACGTTTATTATGACAAAGATGTTCATTTGGCAGGTTAGAAAGGCTAAGAAGATTTGGTTATCCAAAGAGAAATATATTGAGAAGGTACTTGAGTGGTTCAACATGAGGAAACCAAGCTAGTTGTTGTTCCACTAGGAGCTCAATTCAAATTGAAGAAGGGTAAGCTAAGTGAAGCAGGTGTATATGAGATGAAGAAGGTCCTTTATACATCTGTTGTAGGGAATTTTATGTATGCTATGGTTTGTACTAGACCAGACATAATGTATAATATTGGAGCAGTACGTAGACATCTGTCTAATCTAGGCAGAGAGTATTGACAAGCAGTTAAGTAGATATTAAGATATTTAAGAGGTACTTCTAAACTATGTTTATGCTCTGGGGAAGGTAAGATTATATTATCGTGTTATATTGATGCAGATATGGGTGGTGATATTGACTCTATGAGGTCTACGTCTGGGGTGGTTATTTTTGCTGGTGGTTCTATTTTTGGCAGTCCAAATTACAAAAGTGTATTGCTCTATCTACAACTAAAGCTGAATACATTACAGTTATAGAAGTTTGCAAAAAGGTTTTACGATTGAAAAAATTCTGAATGAAATTTGGGTAAGTCAAGTTAAGTATAAGGTATTTTGTGATAGTCAAAGTGATATACATTTGAGTAAAAAATTATATTTACAGATGTTCAACACCATTAAGTTAGAGATGTGTTGGAGAAAAAATTATTAAAGTTGGACATGGTTCACATTGATAAGAATGTCTCAAATATGTTGACCAAAATTGTGAGAAAGGACAAACATTTATTTTGTCAAAGTGGAATTGGTATGGAGAACTTTGCCACCAATTATGTCTAAATAACTTATGAATTTGTGAAGAGGATGATTTGTTGGGTTTCCTCGCCCATTCACATTAAAAAATTCAATAGTTAATTTTTTTGATTTTACGCTTATCACACTAATGATTGGTATTTCATATACTTATGTGTGATTACATCCTTTTTTATAGAAATTTAATTAGGTAATTATTTTAATTCCGTTCATATTCTTTTATATAAAATATAATTTTGTTAATATTAAATAGAACATCCTGTTGAAAGTTTTTAAGCATATTTAGCCCATAAATGGATAGTTTGAAGAAGTTTTTCATTGTTTTAAATTAAATTTGAGGGTCATAATCCAAAGTGTAAGGTTGATCTATATTTCTTTGAGGTGTATATTATTTTTTAAGTTCTCATTTATTATTTTTCTCCAGAGTTGTAATTTTCAAATCTCATTGTTAGTCTGATTTGTGTTGAGAGAATTTTCACAAATTGTATTTTCGATACTTGATTATAAGTGAGTTTCTTAATTAAAGTTGATCGACTAGGTTGATTTTATTTTCTCTAATTTTGAAGAAAGTTTTTGTCTATTTTTATTTTGATCTCTTATATTTTATTTTATATATATTTTTATTTCATCTCAAAAGAAAATATTTTGTAGGTTGATTCTACCGAGCGCCCGACAGATAAGACTAATAAAGAAGCTGGAATGAGCGGAAATAAAGTGGGTCACCTTCCATTGGTAGGTGGGTATTCTTTCTTTACCTCAATCATGCAATCCATTCCATCTTTCAGCTCAATACTCCTGGTCTCGTACATGGCATCAATCTCAGAGGGGATATTTCTGCAGCCAATGAGGTACATCTTCCCCACAATTGGATCATAAACACCCTCTAAAAAAAGTCTTGACACATTGGAAAGCGATGTAGCTGTGATCCAAAGTTCTGATGATACATTCATCGACGAGGCTGAATTGTTGGTGTCACATTCGCTGCTAGATGAGATGCTAACAATTTCATCATGCTCATACATTCTCCAACTGCGACCAAACAGTGATCCTAGTGACAAAATCTGAAAACTAACACCAGGCATTTCGAAGTACCAAGGACGGGCTTTGTCAACTGGATAAAATATTGCATTCACATTAAAGGAAAACTCATCTGCAAGAGAACTGATGGATTCTATATTATTAAAACCAGCTTCAAGTTTGGGGTAGCTAAAAAGTGGTTTTATGACAATGTTACTAAGGTCAGTAGCCATATTTCTGTCTAAGAAGGCAATTGCGGACAGCATTTTGGTGTATTTGTAGTGCATCCTCTGAAAATCAGGTGCATCATTGATATGAGAGGACTTGACATATGTCTAAAGAATAAAGGAGAATAGGAATTAGAAGAGGCTCTTCTGTCAGAAATACCTCCAAAGATGAGACTTCTCTGTGTAATTGAGAAAGATGTAGCAACACGTAAACGAACATGGTGTCCGCACTTGCTAGAATCATTGTTCATAGTCCCCCCAAGGCAACCAACCATACAGAGCTGGCCGCTAGAAGAGTGCCACACACCTTCAACAGTAAGTGTGGCAGCATGCAAGCCTGTTCTTGACTCAGCATAGAAATGGTCATCTGTAGCCAGAGGTGTTCTAAATACTGCTGAAACTCTCACTGCCCCAGGATCATTAACATCAAATCCAGTTTCACACATCTTGCGTTACAATTTGAATGCCCTGTTGGTTACCATTTGCAGCACTCTTGAGCCCATCACCCAATCTTTGAACAGTTTTTACAATTTGGAGAGACAACAAGGCCGTTCCCTATACCAAGTGTTGAATTGCGTCGCAAAAATTGTTCCCTTTGTAAGCCTCTACTTGGCCCTTAAACCATTTATCTTGATAAGGTACGGGTCACAAGCTCTTGATACAAGTTCCTCAGACACAAACTGGTACCTTGAGGAAGATGACCTTAGCATGGATGATATATGAACCTTACTGAAAAACAACGGATCTGATTCTCCTTTGAGACTAATCACCTCACCATGAATCTCCCTACTTGTCAATGAAAACACTTTTTGGAAAGAAAGAGTAACCAAAATATTACCATCCATGACAAGAGGAGTTTGATGGTTGTCTAAGAGGTAACTTCGCAGTTCCCAACATGCACAACATCCTACTTCCACCACTCCTTTCCACTTCAAAGTAAAATCCTTCAACAAAAACAGAGATTTGAGACATCCCTGGGTAAAAATGAGAGTAGGGTACTGGCCAGTTGGAGTCCAAGAACTGTAAATCTCTTCCAATGACCAGAATTAGAGTGCCTGCAACATTGATCATAGGTTTGGAGCTACGAACTGCGCCTATGCTGGTGAAAGAGAAAGAAGACAGATTTAGAGGTGGCACCCGAGAATTGTTTGTTGAGTCTACTAAGAATGGCATCAAGCTTGCAACTGCAATCGCCATTGGAGAAGGAGAGCTCGTTTCTGATGCTGTACCATTTGCTGTCATCGAAGTGGAGGTCAGTGGAGGATGTCAGAAAGGATTCACATACTCTTTCCACTTCTTTGGATCGAGGGTAGTCGTATGCATGCAACGGGGGAAAGACAGTCGTCTGGGCGTGATGCTTGAGATGGACCGTCCATAAAGCTTGCAACAGAGAGAGAGAGAGAGTGCAAGGAACAGGATCATCATGGCAATGAGCAAGCTAATTGTGATCTGTTTCAGAGAAGTTGAACAGAAAAATTGTTTTGAGGAATCACATTTTTACAGCAGTTTCTACATGTATAGAAGCAGAGCAGATGTGAAAAAAATTGTAGCTTTATGATTTTGACATGAAAATCATAAGCTAGAACTTCATAGCAATTGCGAAAGCTTTTGAAGTCATTATAAATCTGTTTCAGAAAAGGTAACTAGCTCGAAAAAAGATGTTCTTGAGCAAGGACAAAGTGCTCAAAGGTGGCAAGTGTTCTCACTACAAAACCTTTTGATTCCATTCTCTACTTCCACGGAAAACGCAGAATTGAAGAAAAAAGCAATTTGAAATAAGGTATGAAAAACATTGCATCTTCAAATGGAGAGGAAGATGAAGCTCCTCCCTGTACTCTGTAGCAGTAGAAGAACACAAACTCTTGAATACTGATTGCTTCACATGTTTACCTTATTATCCATTAAACTTGTATGCAATTATACAGCCTTCAAATGTGAATTTGACAAGAGGTACTTGCATACATCATGCAAGATCTAGATTAAATTCATATTTCCTCCAATGTTATGAGAAGTACATTAAGGTAATATAGAAGTAAAGAAATTAAGAAAGACAGTCAAGCTCATCAGTATAACTTATGGATTCAAACCTTAAAAAGAGTGTTTATACAATGCTTTCAACTAGGGAAGGGCACAACATATCATAATTCAAGATCATTTCTCATTTTCCCTTGCACTTCTACGTGCTGCACTGCATCATTGTTACCTGCACAAGTTCAGCTTCAAATAACCTTGAAGGCAACCTTTCGTACCTTCTTGATCCTGCTGCGACAAGCTTTCTCTGTCCAGAGCTCAGCCTAGTGTAGAGTGTCTGGCACCCCATCTCTGTTGAACATACAGCACACCAGCAAATACAGTGGCCATTGCCGGTATAGCAACATCCCAGAATTTCGAATAGAAGTCAAGATGTGGGTCGGCAAATTCAGAGCCTTTTTCCAAGAAAGGCATGGGCATTGGAGGCCTTACAATGTCATACAAATGAGGAAGAAGACTCACCACTGTAACTCCCATGTAGTACACTTTTCTTAGAGGTGCATAGTCTGTTTGCCACAAGAAGTTGCCAAAAAATTGAGGGAGGAGAAAGAAATCTTCAACAAGCCCAATGTATTCCTTCACCTCACTTGTCCACTTATGGACCTGACCATTGTTGTTTCCCACATTATCTGTTGTCCTTGAACTCAAGCTGTAACAAACAAAAATGATTAGAAATCCAATAGCATGGATGATCATGGGGACCAGCAGAACCTTTTTATCACTAGGGACACGGTGTGGCTCAAGAGGAGTGCGAGTCAGCAGCCTTATCCGAGACTTCCCCACCTTTTGTATCAGTCTTAGAGTGAGTAGGAAAGAAGCTAACGTTAGCAGCTTTGTGATAACATCAATTGTTTTGTAAGGAGGATTCAATATGGCACCTTGTTAGCGTCTGAAGGTTTTGGAGCAAACATTTCTTCAAAGCCTGCGATTAATGGGAGGATGTAGTCAATTGCTTGAATGACAAGCATGATAAGAGAAATGAAAGGAAGCCCATCGGTATTTTTCCTTATGTAGATCAGTTGGTTAAGTATGCAAGCAGCAGCAAGCGTGAGAGTTAGTATTCTCAGAAAGCCGTCTAAGTCCTTGCTTGATGAGATCTCTCTCCTTGTTTCTGATATGTGTTGGGGATCAGTCACTAGTTGGAAAGCGCTGAAATGGAGTGGAATGGAAGGGAGGCCAAATCAATTCATGTTCAAAACATTGAGGTATTGATAAAATTCTTTCCTGCTGGTGGGTGGATTGCAGTTGAATTACACAAGGTTCTACTACATCATGTCGCCGAGAGATTTTTTATTGTCACCGACTTTTTCTGGTTCTACATCATTACCAACAAGTACTAACAGACAATACTAGACAATTGTATATTGATTTTTTTATGCAGGAATTACTCTTTATTAAAACTTAGAAGCATGCAACTCTCTAGAAAGTGTGCATCCCCAAGCTCGGCCAAAATGAAGGATTGGCAAGGGTTTTTTGTGCTGGTTCCCAGTTCTCTACTGTAAAAATTGTATGGATGCAATTTTTTTGCATGCATTGTATAAACCCGTGATTTTAGACCTTTATTGTAGAGTAATTTTGCATGATTTAGAATAATAAAAGTTTGGACTAATAATCAGCTGAAACGTCTTATGTCCAATTTGACTGTAAGACAACGTAAGACCCAATCAATAAATAAACATATATAGGTGATAGGGCCTATTTATTATTAAAATTTTAAAGTTATTATTATGTATAATTAATGGTCAATAATTTATTTAAAGTTGATTGGGTTTTATAGCCGAACTGAATATAAGATTTTATAGTTGATTATTACTCAAAAATTAATGAAATGTATAAAAAAATATATAACATATTGAGAAAATTGACCTCCCTAGCTAGCTTTACTTCTTTTGACTTCAAACTTCTCAGTGCCGTGATGATTAGAGCAAGCACATTTAGTCGGTTTGGTTTCGAATCAATTGAACCAATAAAAAACTATGCTATCTTCTATGCTGTCTTCACTGATTCAAAATTTTGCATTTAAAGCATATTTTACTTTTACAATATTAATTCATTTAAATGTATAGATTATGTGTATATATATAGTTATAATTTGTTGTGTATTAATTGATCATGTTTAGGGAAGGGTTACTGAATCTTTAATGAATTAGTTATCAATAAAAAAAATTTTAATATCAAAGTTCACCTATTGCGCATTTGGATGAGAGCGGGCATAAAAAAATAAAAGTCAAGTAATGAACATGGTTCTTATTGACGTGATGATATTATTCTATTTTCTATGTTTTGTCAGAAATATAATAAATATATATTTATAATAATTTATAATCTTTCACGTATTTAGAATTTACTATTTAATACTTGGCTTACTTTTGTAATATCAATTCCTTTATATTTTATAAATAATGTATATATAGTAACGATTTGTAGTATATATTAATTGAAAGAGCCAAATTTAAATTTAATTAAAGTTAATTACCAAATTTAATTAAATTTAATTTCAAAGCTTGCTGCTTGCGAATTTGTAAAAGAGCCGGTACGTATATATAGAAAATAAGAATCAACTTATCGACATTGACATAGTTTTTATTGACGAAAAGATATTATTCTATTTTCTACAATTTTACAGAAATAGAATAAGTGTACTTTTATAATAATTCTTCTCTTTTAAGTTATGACTGATGGTTGTATGACCATAAATTGATAGACAAAGCTTTAGACCTTGAAATCATTCTTCAAGGAAGGGCTTATCTACACCGTAGAAGTGGACATATACCCATTGATAATGTACATCAAGTTATAATATACTTTTATAGTTCATAACAAGTACATATCATTAATATTTTGTATGTGTTCATATATTTTTATTTTTAAAATTTAAATGTTGTAATTGTTCAACATTTTAAAGTCCACAACCTCATCACATACACAATTTTTATTTTTTTTAAGGCAATCACCCTCACTAACCTCTAACACACACATGACATCAACCTTTTAATTTAACCTGTTTGGGTAAGGTATTGAACACCACATTACGAAAAAAAAGAATGAATTGTATTAAAAAGTAATTTTGTGAGTAGATTACAGAGAATAAAATTAAACTCAGACGTACAACTAGAGATAGAAGAGGAATAATTGTGTATGTGTCTCTATACATAAGACATAATGCAAAAGCAAAGAAAAAAAGGACGGGTTCTACGTCTAGCAGTTGAGGCCGAGTCGGCTATTGCCGCTGGCCGGTGACGAAGAGGAATTAGGAATATTACTTGGTTCTTCTTCCACAACATACTTCTTCCAATACCAGTGCTCTCTGTACACCCCCTGCATCTCTTCAATTGGCACTTTCCTCGTCTCCGGCACCAGAAGTCCCACATAAGCGGTCATAACCAGCACCATGCCCGCGAAGATGAAGAAGAGGCCGTACTTGACTGCACACAACATGGGCAGGATGCCCTGGGCAACCACAAACGTCAGCAGCAAGTTGACAGAGCCGACGATGCTCAGCCCCACCGATCGGACCTCCAAGGGGAAGGTCTCGCTGGGGAGGAGCCACCCAAGGGGCCCCCACGACCAGGCATAGCCGGAGACGTAGACGCATATGGCGATCAGCATGGCCCAGGCGTAGGACGTGGAGAGGACGCCGGTGCCGGAGGCGCCAAAGCCGAAGAGGAGCAAGAAGCCGACGAGGAGTTGGGAGAGGAACATCTGGACGCCGCCCTCGAAGAAGAGCATGCGGTGGCTGAAGCGGTCCACGATGGCGATTGAGACAAAGGTGGCGAGGACGCTGACGAGGCCACTCACGCCAGAGGAGAGCAGGGAGGCGTCGCTACCCAGGCCGAGGGTCTTGAACAGCATCGGCTGGTAGAACATCACTACGTTGATGCCGGTGAGCTGCTGCAGCATAGGGAGGAAGATTGCCATGCACAGGTGTGGCCGGTTGCGCCGCTCCAGTAGAGCACGCCACGGCTTCTTTACCTTCTTCGCTGCCTCGCTTGCCTTCATCAAGTCCCGAAACTCAGCGTCGACGTGTTGGGTGCCTCGAATTTTGATGAGATTGGCGAGCGCCTCGTTGTCCTGACCCCGCTCGATGAGTGATTTGGGCGTGTCAGGGAGAAAACACGCCCCGATCGTCATGACTGCCGCCGGGACCATGGCAAGCCCGAGGACCACCGCCACCCCTCACCGCTGCTCATCTTGTTGGTGAAGTAGTTGACGACGTTGGAGGTGAAGATGGCAACGGTGATGAGCAGTTGGAAGCAGATGTTGAGCGCGCATCTATGCTTGGGCGGTGACATCTCGGATAAATACAAAGGAGCACTCTGTCCTCCAAACCCGATGCCTAGTCCCAGCAAGAGTCGGCCGCCGATAAGCATGCCCACGTTTACGGCCAAGGCATTGATCATTGCACCAGCGAGGAACACGCCGCCGCTGATCAAGAGGGAGGCTTTCCGGCCAATGGCCCTAGTGGTGAATGAGGCGGCGAAGGAGCCGATGAGGCCGGCGATGTAGAGGGAAGAGGTGAAGAGCGTGAGGATGTGACTGTTGAACGTGCAATAGTTGCTGTCAGAGGCGACCTGGGATTGCATGTTGTCATACATGCCAGGAAAGAACCTCAGCAGGAAAGGGGATGACAACCCACTGGAGATACAGATGTCGTGGCCGAAGAGGAGGCCGCTGCATGCGGCCATGCCGCCGGTGACGAGGATGGCCCACGTGAGCTTCTCTTTGCCGTAGTCCGGCAGGTTGTCCCTGCGAGAAGGTTCAATGAAACCACGGCCACCATGACAACTAATTAATGAATGAACTCCTCTATCTATCTGCAAATACTAGAGTATGAAGGTGGCAAGTTGACGTCTATATGTAAGTTGAGGTGATGGGTGGCAAGCTCACCGTTACATGTAAGTTGCGTGTTTGGAAGTAGAAGCGTTTGGAGTTCTAGAACAAGGATTACATGTAAGTTGCGTTTACATGAAAGTTAAGTGTTTGGAAGTAAAAGTGTTTGAAGTTCTAGAACAAGGATTACATGTAAGTTGCATTTACATGTAATTGAAGTGTTTGGAAGTAAAAGTGTTTGGAGTTCTAGAACAAGTTTAAGTGTAAGTAGAAGTGTTTGAAGTTCTAGAACAAGGATTACATGTAAGTTGCGTTTACATGTAAGTGCAGGGTTTGGAGATTCTAGAACAGGGATTAAATGAAAATTGTGTTCACATAGAAGTGTTTGGAGTTCTAGAACTAGGATTACATGTAAGTTGTGTTTACGTGTAAGTAGAAGTGTTTGACAGTAGAAGTGTTTGGAGTTCTAGAACAAGGATTAAATGTGATTAAATGTAAGTTGCGTTTACATGTCAGTAGAAGTGTTTGGAGTTCTAGAACAAGGATTAAATGTAAATTGCGTTGACATGTAAGTAGAAGTGTTTGGAGTTGTAGAACGAGGAAGAAGGAAAGACGGGTAAGAACTTAGGAATGCTTTGATAAGACGCTAGTTTTTCACTATGTAAGAAGATATTGTTGCTTAGCTTCCTCCATTAATAATCTCTGGGCTAAATTGGTTTATTAAGAAAGTTTACTTATCAATTATTAACTTATTTTAAGTTCTATTAATTGGTTTAAAAAATTTAATTGGTGGAGACTTTTTCCTTGGATTTTTATTATTGTAAGGAAGTTATTATTCATTAAAACATCAAATGGCTAAATTTTTTATTCTTTATGAAAATAACAAATATTTTAATGGAAAAAAGAATTTTTTCCCATAATAATTTGATGAATAAATTTGAAGAGGCTAAAATATTAAAATGGAAAAACAAAGAAATGGTTTGGTGACCAAAATTGGAATAAAAAGAACGGCTAAATTGATTCTTATAATATTTAAGAGGATGTTGCCAGCTTTTCATTATAACTTCAAAATAGTAGTTTGGATTTTGGGGAAAAGATTTAAATAAAGTTTAAACATTGAATCCGCCGTGCAACACACCAATTTTGGTTCACCGAAGAGCTGAATTAAAAATGTTACAATCAAGTTTGGTCATGTTTAAAGTTATTGGTTGGTAAGACTCGATCGATAAAATACATCATGAGAATGAAAGACATTGTTAAATATGCGTCAAAATACATTAATTATAAATAAAAGTAAGAAAGAAAATAATTTCACTGAGCTCAAGTCTGTGTAGAGTTTATCTATCCTCCCACCAAAGTTGACTTAGGATTTATAAGACCTATATATATATATATATATATATATATATATATATAATATGAAAATATCAGTAATAAGTGTTAGTGGTCCTAAAAATAACTAGTATAAACTGGCAAATGAGCATTCCATTACCCATGAAAACTTAAAAAATTTTAGAATTGCCTCATACTGGGCGGTAAACAAACATACTTAAACTGGTGCCCGCGTGCATGCACGGCTCATAATCATATTCATAAATACAATGCTTACGCCCTCACATCCTCCATATTACACCTGCCACAGTACTTGAATGGCAAAAGGAACGGTTAAGTTAGTGCCATAAATTCTAAAAATATGCTACATTATGTAGTACCCTCATACACTGCACTACCTCAAGGTTTGAAGGAGTACTAGTGCGGTCCATACATATCTCCATACAGCTCACTCTCTTATTCGTGAAATCCGTAAAATTGCTCGTACTTATATAATAGGTTTAGGGAAGAGGCTTGTATAATATATTTCTGGAGCTTTAGTTCGAAAACCAACAAGGGATCTCATTCTTGTTGTATTATTAAACATGTGTAGAAAACACAGCTAAATAGCCCGACATTGGAGGAATCCGAAAAAATTCTGCCGATGCTGCCCTATGTTTAAAACACGATTAAAGTCAACACGCAGGGAGTCAAGCAGAGATCAAGCAAAGGGAGAGTCCTACGGACTTGTGGTTCAAACTCCAAACGCATCGAGACATCTATGGCGAGCTTGAACTCTGTAACCTACATCGAAACCCGCTGCTAATTAAAATACCAATTTGTATATGATGCATGCTAGTGGTGTGTGTTCATATCATCAATACATCATAATAAAGAAAACAGTGCTAACAAACCTATAACTAAGCATGTGGCACACAAATTGAGATATAATAATAAAAATAAATAAATAAATAAATAAACAAGGAAATGCACTCATAGATTGTAAAACCCTAACTTGGGGTAAAAGTTTTACCCGCCTGTAGTTTGCCTGGTTTGGACCAATCTCGAGTCGATTCAAACGAGCTCGAGCTAAAACAATTTTAAGAATATGAGTATGAGGCCCAAATAGCCATATGAGCATGTTATGGAGGTTAAGTATACTTGACAAGTAAATGATAGTTTCAGTTATGATATAGTAGAGCATGATTTATTAGTGTATACGCGAGGTATATATATGATTTTTATGAATTAGCCAGGATTTTAGGCCTAGATCTAGGATGTTGTAGCGTTTATTATCCATTTGGGATTTTATGGGTATTTCAATTGCATGTAGCATAGGAATTTCGGATCACTGGATTGTGTCCCTATGGTCCATGCCCATGTGGGTCCAACTTGATTGAGTTCAGGGTTCGAGGCCCATTTAGCCTTCTTGCCTTGATTCCTACCTATTAAAGTCATTTTTAGGACTCAAGTCAGTTTCAACTTTGGACGATCTCGATCTGAGCTTTCTGTCCATATGTATATTGCATATACCCAAAGGTGGGTCCCACTAGACCACGAGTCATTACACATTCGAATCATGCCATGTGGTGAGATCTGAGCTATCCACATCAGCCCTAGTTTTCTCCTGTTGATATTTCAAATATTTTCATTGATTTTCGGAGTATTCTACCATTACCGCCACCACCATTTCGGCTCGCCACCAGGGAGTCTTCGCCTCGCCCCCGGTTATTGGATTGGTATGACCGTGTCCACCTTGCGACTAACTATCTGTCCGTACCCACAATCGCCACCGGCCTTGTCATAGTTATCACTGGCGATGGCATTTTTGTTGTTAATTTTTGTGGCCTCCGCGCCCTTTCGAGCTATTTTTCGGTGTCGACGACTGTCCTCCTGCGAAGCCGACTACCCAAAAAGCTTCATCTTGCCAAGATTTTCAGTTTGAGACCACCCACGACCACAGCTGTGCCCGTTTTTCTGCCAGCCGACAGTCGAACCTTGCCGATCGTCATTGTCATCACGTTCCCTGTCCTCTCTTCTGTCGATCCTGACCGGTGGTTACCCCAGCCGGAGTTTTCAGGCAACGGGCACCGGCAGCCCTCCGCCCAACCCGTTTACTCGCGTCGCATTTGCCAACCCAGCCCAATTTCCAGTAACCTAGACCAGGTTGGTTCAACCCATTCGGTTCGGTATGGTTTTACTCGATTCGGTCTAGTTTAGCTTGGTTCGATCTAGTTCAGCTTGGTTCGGTCTGATTGAGTCATTTTCAGACTGTTTTCGTCCATTCTTGCACCATTTTTGGTAATTCGAGAACCCTTATATTAGTTTAGATGCATATTTACATGATTTAGTATGTTGGATGTTGTGATTATTTTTCTTTATTTATTATTTTATTTATTTATTTATTATTACTCATTTCTTGTTATTCATGTATTTATTGATTATAGTGCATGTTTATATGATTATTTATTATTAATAATGATATATTTACTTATTAATATTAGTCTTATTTATGTTTACTAAATTGCATTTATTTATTTATTTATTTATCTATTTGTTTGTTCGCGTGTATGTTATTATTTATTTGTATTTAATTACGCATTCTTATATTGTATAACTATGATATTATTTATATTCATGATTAATGAGTCTTAATTATTTTATTTATTCATTTATTAAATTATTATATATATATATATATATATATGTTTGTTAATCGAGTATATGTTGATATTTAATTGTGTTTAGCCGTGTATTTATATTGTATAGTTATATTATTATTTTATAATTAGAGTATTATTTATGTTCATATATTTATTATTTATCTACTTATCTATGAGTGCATTTTATTGTTTATTTATTTATTAGTTTTTTTATTATGTCTCGTTTTCATACTGTATGTTTAGTTGTAGGCTTATTTAGCAGTCTTCTTTATTAAGATGCATTGATGATATGAGCACATACCATGAGCATGCATCATATAAAGATGTTAGTATTTTACTTAGTAATGAGTTCCAATGTATGTTTCGGAGTCCGAGCTTGGCGTAGATGTATAGATGCGCTTGGAGCTTGGACCACAGGTCCATAAGACTCTCCCTTTGCTTGATCTCTACTTGACTCCTTGCGTGTCGAGTTTAATCGTGTTTTAGACGTAGGACAATATCGGCGGTGTTTTATCGGATCCCTCTGATGTCTGGTCATTTAGCTGTGTTTTCTACACAAGTTTAATAAAACTACAAGGATGAGATCCTTTTGTTGGTTTTCAAACTAAAGCTCAAGAAATATATAAAACAAGACTCTTCCCCAAACCTATTATATCAGTATATGCATTTTTACAAATTTTACGAATAAGAGAGTGAGTGGTATAGATATATGTATGGACCGCACTAGTACTCCTTCAAACACTGAGGTAGTGCGGTGTATGAGGGTACTGCGTAACACAACACATTTCTAGAATTTGTTGCACTAACTTAACTGTTCTATTTACCACTAGAGTATTGTGGCGGGTGTAATATGGAGGATGTGAGGGCGTAAGCGTTGTATTTATGAATATGAATATGAGCCGTGCATGCACACCGACACCTGTTTAAGTATGTTTGCTCACCACCGAGTGTGAGGCAATTCTGAAGTTTCATAAGTTTTCGTGGGTAATTGAATATCCATTTGCTAGTTTGTACCAGTTATTATTTTTTTACTAGTGGCACTTGTTACTGACATTTTTCATATTATATATGTAGGTCTTGTAATCATGAGTCGACTTTGGTGGGAGGACAAATAAACATTACACACATTTGAGCTCAACAAAATTATTTTCTTTCTTACTTTTACTTATATTCTAAGTGTTTGGACATGTATTTAACAATGTCTTATATTCTCATGGCACTGAGAAGATTGTTTCAATCTATTGTACTGATCGAGTCTTACCAACCAACAACTTTAAACATAACTCAACTCAATCATAACATTTTTTATTCGGTTCTTAGGTGAACTAACATTGGGATGATACATATATAATTAGATAAATAATACTCTAATCATAAAATAATAATATGATTATACTATATAAATACACAGGCAAACAAGAGTAAATATCAACATATATTCATATTATTAAACATATAAATATATAAATATAAAATAATTCAATAAATAAATAAATAGTTAATACTCATTAATCATGAATATTAATAATATCAAGGTTATAAAATATAGGAATGCATAATTAAATACAAATAAATAATAACATACACGAGAACAAGCATATATATATATATATACATATACATATACATATACATATAATTTAGTAAGCATAAATAAGACTAATATTAATAAGTGAATATATCATTAATAATAATAAGTAATCATATAAACATGCATTATAATCAATAAATACACTAATAGCAAGAAATGAATAATAATAAATAAAAAATAAATAAAAAATTATAACATCTAAACATGCTAAATCATGTGAATATGTATCTAAACTAATATATGGGTTCTCGAAATACCGAAAACGGTGCAAGAATAGACGAAAAGAGTCTGAAAATGACTGAATTGAGTCAACTAAGCAGAATCGAACTGAGTTGGGTCGAGTCAACTTGGTCTGGGTTAAATAAACTATTAGTTTGGGTTGGCTACGTTGATATGAACTGATGGACATAGACACGGACTCGGACTGGTGGACTCGACACGGCCAGGCGAACGTGAACGTGGACAGCTGGATGTAAACATGAGCAAATGGGCCGGACGGGGCGGTCGGTGCTCATTGCCGAAAAATGCTGATGCTAGCATGGTTGGGGATTGACGGCCATGGTAACAAGGATCATGATGGTGGTGGCGATCGGCAGAGTCCAACAGTTGGCTGGCTAAAAAATGGCTGGAAAGGGGCGGTATCACCACCGGATGCGGCGAAGTCAATGGCGGCGTTCGCGGCCATGGCGATGGTCATGGGTGGTCTTAAAAGATCGGCCATCAATTGAGGAAGCTATGTGGGTTGACTGTCGGTGGTCTCCGGCCGATGGCTGGCAGGAAAACGGTCGGAAACGATCTAAAATGCCGCCGGGTAAGTTCGAGTCGTCGGCAGTGATTGCGACCACGATGGAGGTCACTGTCGGTCTCAAAAGGAAGATCTCAGTGAGGGGAAGTTGTCAAGGTGGTTGGCTTCGTCGGAGGACACTTGCCGGTGCCAAAAAATGGCCCGAAAGGTGGCGGTGGTGGTGATGAACAGTGATAAAACTCAGTCGCCGGTGGTGACCGTGGCGGCACCGATGGTGATGTTGGATGCAAACTAATAGATGGCCCCAAGGTGGTGCCCAGAGGAGGGCTGGGTCTCGCTGGCAGGGAGCCAAAGTGGTTGTGGCGCTAAGTTGCAAATCCTCAAAATCGTGGGAAAGTCAATGAAAATCAAGAGGAGAATTCTAGGGCTGATGTGGATAGTTCAAATCTTGCTATGTGGCACGATCTAAACGTCCGACAACTCGTGGTCTAGTGGGACCCACCTTTGCAATATACATATGGACGGAAAGCTCAGATTGAGATCGTCCAAAGTTAAAACTGACTCCAGTCCTAGAAGTAACTCTATAGGCGGGAATCGAGGCAAGAGGCTAAATGGGCCTTGAACTTTGAACTCAATCAAGCTAGGCCCACAGGGGCACAATCCGGTGATCCAAAATCCCAAACAGATAGTAAACACTGCAACGACCTAGAACTAGGCCTAAAACCCTGACTAACCTATAAAAACAATCATTTGTATACCTTGTGTATACACTAATAAATCATGCTCTATTGTATAATAATTGAAACTATCATCTGCATGTCGGGTATGCTCAGCCTCTATAACATGCTCATACGGCCATCTAGGCCCTATACTCATGGTCTGAAAATTTGTTTGAATTAAGCTCGCTCAAATCGACTCGAGACTGGCCCGAACCAGGCAAATTATAACCGGGTAAAACCCTAACCTGAAGTTGGGTTTTACATAGCCCATTTTTCGTGGACTTTTTTATCTTTACGTTGCACTAGCACTAAGAAATATAAAAATGGAATGTGTAAAGCTAGAAAGGGAGGTCAATTTTCACAATATGTTATGTTTGAATTTTTTCCCTCACATTTCATTAAATATTTCTTACTCTAGTCTAGACCATACAAAATTACTCTACAGTAAAAAAATTCCCCATTAATTAATGGTTTAAAACCACGAGTTTATATTTATATATGCATGCAGATATATTGCACCATACCATTAACGCCCTTGCCAATCCTTCATTTTGGTTCTAGAGAGTTCATGCTTCTCATAATAAAGAGAAATTTCTGTATATAAAAATCAATTTACAGTCAAGAAAGCCCTTTTTGGCAACGAATAGAGCCGGAAATATTCAATTGGTGACAAAATAAGAAAAATCTTTTGGGTGACATGACCTCCTAGATACTCTTTCCCCTGATGTTTTGGATTGTTTCCTGCAATCTGTTGAGAATTGTAAAATCTTCATATTAACATTGGCATTAAGCCTTTATATATATAAACATGAGATCAATCTAGAAGACTTGGGCCACAAGAAAACAAAGAAGTAGCCGTTGCTACAGTAAAATTACAGTATATTCAGATTTACATTATCTCCTCACTCTTATCTCTAATACCCCCCTTCAAGCTAGACATTGTTACAATTCCAAGTTTGAACAAAATTCGTGAGAAAGGCTGAATTAATAATGCCTTGGTGAAGATGTCAGCAAATTGCTCTCTTGTGGAGAGATACCTTGTTTCGAGCTTCTTAAGGGAGACTTGTTCCCTCATAAATTGACAGTCAATTTCGACATGTTTAGTACGAACATGAAAAATAGGATTTACAGGCAGAAACAAAGCACTATGATTGTCACAATAGAGCACATGAATAGTAAACTGGATTATGTGAAGATCTTGGAGTAAATATGTAATCCTAGTTATTTCAGCTGCAGCAACAGCCATGACACGATATTCAGCTTCAGTGCTCGATCTGGAAATAGTCGGTTGCTTCTTAGAGGACCAGGAGATGCAATTAGCACCAACAAATTGCAATATCCTGTGGTAAACCTTTTTGTAGTTGGACAACCTGCCCAATCTACATCAGAGTAAGCCGAAAGCTGAAAATCAATGTTAGAAGTAAGGAAATGACCATTCTCCAATGTACCTTTCACATATCTCAAAATTCTCTTCACTTGAGTAAGATGAAATTCAGTAGGATTGTGCATATGCGGACATACCCAATTGACAGCAAACATAATATCAAGTCTTGTAAATGTTAAATATTGTAATGAACCAACTACTTCTCTATACAAAGTTAGATTGGAGAGCAGAGGAGAATGCTCTGGAGGATGAAGCTTGCTAACCATTAGCACTAACAGTGGTTTACAATCCATTAGGCATGCTTTCTAGAGTATCTATAGAGCATACTTCTTTTAAGACAAGAAAAGACCCGATGAAGTAGTTTGCACTTGAATACCAAGGAAATGATGAACTTAACCGAGATCCTTCATAGCAAACTCCTGATGGAGTTGAAGTAGAAAATTGTCTAATATAGGAGAGGCATTTCCATTAATTAACATGTCATTAACATATAGCAGGAGAATAACAATGTTATCATCTTGTTTCAAAACAAACAAAGAAAAATCGGCATTACTAGAAAGACCCCTGAGAAAATAAAAAGAACTGAACCTGTTGGACCAAGCTCTCGGTGCTTGCTTGAGGCTATATAATGCCTTCTTAAGTCTGCAAACAACATTAGGATACAATGCATTTTTAAACCCTGGTGGCTGAGAAATGTATACAACTTCTTGCAACTCACCATTCAAGAATGCATTCTTAACATTCATCTAATGCACATACCAGTTCTTGATAGCAGCAATAGATAAAACAAGTCTCACAGTAGCTAGCTTGACAATAGGTGAAAATGTCTCTGAATAATCAACTCCTTGCTGCTGATTATAACCTTTTACAACTAAATGAGTTTTCAATCTCTCAATAGTATTATCAACATTATATTTTACTTTAAAAACTGACTTAGTTCCGATGACATTCATATGATTTTCCTTATCAACAAGCTCCCATGTGTCATTTTCCTCCAATGCAACTAGTTCCTCTTGCATTGCTTTTAACCATCTAGGATGTGATAGTGTTGTCTTTACAAAATTAGGTTCAGTGACATCTTCAATAGCATTGATCAAAGCATATTTCAGAATTGGTTTTATTATACCTGCTTTTGACCTTGTAAGCATTAAATGGCCTACTACACACTTTTATGTAGAAGAAGATGGAACTGAGAAAACATTCTCTTGAAGGCAAGAAGGACTACTTTCTTCATTATTATTAGTAGGAGAAACAGACAAACAAGAGAAATAGACTGATTTTTTTAACAAGTGAGATTAATTCTCCATCTTGTCTTGCTATAGGTTGTGGCAGATTAGACAAGGGAACATAGTCTAAATAGGTTTTGAAGCATTCTTCTAAGGATGAATAAGATGAACTATGAACAATGTCAGCAAAAGGAAAAACCTGTTCATCAAAAATCACATGCTGAGATAGATAGATTCTTCTTGACTGAACATTGTAACACACATAACCTTTATAGGATGTCTTATACCCTACGAAAACACATGGATGAGATCGTGGCTGAAACTTATTTGTGTTATATGCTCGAAGACACGGATAGCATCGACAACCAAACACTTGTAAAGAAGAATACTCAAGTTCTCTTTTGAACAATTTAAAAAATGGAGATGAATTTTACGGTAAAGTAGGTGATGGCCTCCTATTGAGCATATAGACACCAGTTTAAAAACTATGTACCCAAAAATCATTTGGCACTTTGTTGTGAAACAACTGAGATAAACTAGTTTCTACCATGGATCTGTGTCGACGTTTAGCAACTCCATTCTGTTCAGGAGTATGAGGACAAGTTACTTGATGTAAAATCCCTTTCTCAGCCAAATATTTTTGCAAGACATGTCCTGTAAATTCTCCCCTTCCATTAGTTTAAAGACACTTTATTTTGGCAGAAAACTGTTTGTCAACAAGATTCTCAAATAACTTGAAGATAGTGAAGAAACCAGATTTATTATATAAAGGATAGAACCATATAAACCTAGTATAATTATCAACAAAAGTAGCAAAGTATCTCAATTTTTTAGTAGACAACACAGAAGTTGGTCTCCACAAATCACAATAGACTTTATGAAAAGGAACTTAAAATCTAGCAGTAATGTCGAAACAAGGTAATTTGGAATGCCAAAGCAAGTTTGATGTCTTTTTTTGTTGATTTGAATAAAAACCAAAATGTTGTTCAGAAGTGATAGTGTAAATGCTGCTTGTTCGAGTGCCGAAAAGAATCACTCTTCCAGATCCTCTGTCAGTCACATTAAATCCCTCAGAGTTAGAATGAAAGAAACAATTATTGTCAGAAGTGAACTAACTAATGGACAACAAGCTTTGTTGTTAAGAAGGCACATGTAATACATTTGTTACTTTTACTGATCTAGAAGAAGTATAGAGACTAACAGAACCAATGTGCTCAATAGCTAACTGTTTTCCATCACCAATAAACACAACATCTAATTTATCATAGCTCACATATTCAATCAAACAAAGAAAGATTACTAGTCATATGAGAGGGCACACTTGAGTCAGGTAACCATTGATTGGCATCAACATTCTGAGCTTGGAAAGCACTCAAAGCATGTTGAGCATTCTTAATTTCATCAAATGATCGTTTTTCCTTGAACACTGTGTTTCGTTTGCAGCATTTAAAAGCAGTGTACCATGGTTTGCAATAAATTTGGCAAACAATTTAAAACTTGAGTAAGGGTTGTTTGAGTTCTTCATCAGTCTTGACAAGTTGAAAAACCGATTTACTTGAATCAGCATTAATAGTGAGCTTCTTTGTTAGTTCTTTCTTAAGCCAAAGAGTTGGTCACAACAGAAGGTACAAAACCTCGATTTTCTAAAGTAAGCTTCTAAGTATTTGACTTTGCCTTTCGATACTTATTTGCAACAAATGCAACTTGTTGTGTCACCATATTAGAATCTTGAAGTAAAATCTTGGATTCATAGTTATGTAACATTGATATAAGTTCAATGTAATTAGGTAATGGTGGCCGCAAAGTCATAGTGGTGAACATTTGATAATTTGCCCCAAGCCATTCAATAACCAAAATGATTTTCTATCCTCCATCAGTGGCTTGTCAATTGTAGCTAATTCATCACTGATTGCCTCGAATTTCAGAAGATAGTCATTGAGAGATTTGTAATTATCTCTTTGTAACGTTTCCAGCTGATGATGTAATGTTAGCTCTTCGTTCATTGTCTTTTTATTGAAAATATCCTTTAATGATTTCCACACATTTGCTGCAGTATCTAGTCCAACAACTTGACAAAGAATTTTCTCACTCAATGAACCAATTATCTATCCCTTTATCAATGTATCAGTCCTTTTCCAGGCCATAAAATCTCCATTAATAGTAATTGAATTAGAGGAACGAATGTGCAGAGGAGAATGAATAGAGCCATCAATAAATCCAATACACTTCTGTGATTCAATCAAATTTAGGATTTGGGATTCCCATAGCAGGAAGTTCTTTGCATTTAGCCGAATTGTTACAAATGAAGGAGCATGGACATTAATAGGATATGGATAACAAAGTGAGGAATTTAAGAACATAGCATTTGATGCAGATGATTGACCTAGATAGGTTGCATTGCTAAACATTGTTTGCCATTGAAACTACAAATATGAATCTAAAGGAAACCTCAATAGATTAGGCGTCATAGATGAAGTGTTTTGTTGAGAAGAATTTCCCCTCAGATTAGCATGAGTGGAATTATCAACTTGATCATTTGCCATTTCTAGTGAATGTGACAGATCAATATAAACAACACAATTAAAAATAATCTGACGAAAGCAAGAACTGTGAAATCTTGATCAAATCAGAGAGTAGAAACATCATGGAAACACTATATCAACAACATCCAAGACAAACTTCATGTTCTTTCTCAAGAGATCAGAATTCTGAAGTAAAAGTAGAGGATTTTACTACAAAGAGCACCAGTTGGCGAATCATAAACTTCGACGGCGAACACCTTGTTGAATCAATGGAAATTGTATGGTCCCGCATCTATGATGATCGACATTCCTCCCAAAGCTTCCTTTACTATGCAGAGGTACACTCCCCATGCCAAAGATCACCAATGGAGGCAATTGAGAAAATTGGCGGTGACAATGCCGGCGCAGCAAAATCACGAAGGAAAAATGGTGAGAGCGATTGATCAGATTGCCATCACCAAACCCTCACAATGCTCTGATACCATGTTGAGAATTGTAAAATCTTCATATTAACATTGGCATTATGCCTTTATATATACAAACATGAGAACAATCTAGAAGACTTGGGCTACAAGAAAACCAAGAAGTAGCTGATTGCTACAGTAAAATTACAGTATATTCAAATTTACATTATCTCCTCACTCTTCTCTCTTTCACAATCCACCCACTAGCAGGAAAAATATTTTCGCAATACCTCAAAGCCTTGAACATGAACTCATTTGGCCTCCCTCCCATTCATCTCATTCCAGGTTTAGGGTTTAGGGTATGAGTTCATGAATACGAATTCATACCCATCTAAGATCAATTTCTAATACCCTCTGATTATTCTTATGCTGCATGTGTATTCTCTTTTTGTTGGTATGAGTTCAATGAGTTCTCTTCTTCACTTCCTTGCCTCTGCTTGAAGTGCTCATCTTTTGCACTTTAACTTTCCCAACTAGTAAACTTTGGTGATTTGTGGTAGATCTATACACGTACTTCTCTCTTACTAGAATTTAAAATCTTTAAGTTGTGCCAAGTACAGTAACTTCACATCCAAGTACATATACAATTTCTATCTAATGGATGATATAACTGATAAGGTATTAATTCATCAAATCATTCTAGTCCACAATAACATAATTTTGTCCTTGAACATTTGTGTAGGTTATTTATGAAATTTAGCCTGTTATGAAGGTGAATTAATGTTATCGATTTTCTTCTTTTAAATACTAATTATTCATTACCCTCTTATTTTTTGGATATGAATTCAAACAATTCCCACATGAAATGGATAATTTGTTTCTAGAATTCCTTTAATTTCATTTTATGATCAACTTGAAGAAGGCTTTCAATACATAATTAGCATAGTTAATTTTCCTATCAATTAGTTGTCAATAGAGGCTGTCGTAATATCAAAGCTCACCTATTGCAAATTTGGATGAGGACCAATATAAATAATAAAACTAATGTAACCAGCATTGGCATTGTTCTTATTGATGATGAAGTATTATTATTTTTTCTACGTTTCCTTAGGTATATAATAATTATACTTTTATAGAAATTTTCTCTTTTCTACCGTGTCTTTTCTTATTTAAAGTTCTCAATTTAATACTTAGCTTAATTTTTTAATATTAATTCCTTTATATTTTATAAATTATGTATATAAAAGTGTAATTTTATAATGTTCCTATTGTAATAATTGTAAACTACTAGCAATACTTATATCTTCTATATTGTCTTCACTTATTTAAAGTAATTACTTTTGTTATATTAATTCATTTAAATTTTAAGATTATGTATATGTAGTTATGATTTGTTGTATATTAATTTATCATGCTTAGGAAAAGATTACGGAATCTTTAATGAAATAGTTATCAATAAAGGTTATTTTAATGTCAAGGCTCACCTATTGCACATGTGGACGAGGGCATTATAAAAAATAATAATTAAGTAATCAACATTGTTCTTATTGATGTTAAGGTATTATTCTATTTTTTCCCCAAAAAATTACCGTCTTAAAAGACATAAATAACTATATGGTAATTATATTTATATTTTATTTATATTTTTATATTTTTGGTTCATTTATAACATAATTATTCAGTTTTCCTTCTTGTGCAAAGTATTCGACTTTTTTCTGTAATTTAATTCTTTGTTATCAATTTCATTAATTTTTTATTTTTTGAGATTTCTTTCCACGTTTCTATTTTCCTTTTGAGATTTCATTATTTTTTTGGATTCTTTCCTCTAAATAATTTTATTCAAAGGTTTTACTTTCCTTTCCCCCTAAATTATGTTTATTTTTAAATTGGGCACATTGTGACAGTTTCTACATTTATTCATTAATGATTTTATCCTACTAAAAGTGCTGTATTTTTCTCGTATATTGCTTCAAATTGTGATAATTTTTTTTCAAATTCTATTACAATATACTAAATGTGACTTTAAATAGTATCTTTTACTGTCACATTTTTATTTCACACTTACATCTGTTGGGAAATAACTTTCGGATTAAAAGAGGCCGTAACACCTATTGTAAGTCTTTTTGGGAGCCCAAAAGGCCCAACAACATCTAACGCAAAACACTCTCTACTAATACATTTTGACATCAACTAATGGGTAGCACCATTGATTTTTAAAGGGCTATTAAGCCGTTTATATATTCTTATTCATGCTGCCTTGGTGGATTGAAAGGAAGTGAGATGTGGATGAATGTGATTAAGGAAAGGCGGCAACTGTCTAAATAGAAAGTTGAGACTAAGAAAGTCGATTAGAAGGGGTTCTCTAATTCCTATGATATGGCTTGATATTCTTTTACTAATAACAAACAAAGTTTTAAATATCTTACCTGATGCCATCATACGACGATTTTGGCAGTATGTGGCATGGTTGGTTCAATTGAATAGCACTTTATACCTGAATTTTGAATTATTACTTTAAAAATTATTTAAAATATATTGAAAATATTTATATCAAGTTTGTATAATCAATAAACAAATAATATTAAACATCATCATTAACAATAATAAATTATACATTTTTTCAAAACAGACTATAAAGTTTGGGTTGGACCAAGTAAAAATCCATTTTTATATGATACTAGTCACTTGCCTGCATCATGGGCATTGTTGTATGATTTTTAATTATTTATGATTCTATATTTCGCTATTTTTAAGTGATTTTTATTTTAACATAAATTTAAATTGACTTAGAATATAATGAACGTACTTTCATTAAAAAATTATGTAATATTTATTGATATTATTTGATTAATTGTATAAAAGATATTTATTTATTATAGACTTGTATACTATATTTATTTATAAAAATCTGAATATATTATTTATTAATTATTCATATTCATCAATTTGTTAATTTTGTAAATCTACTTTCTTAAGAAAACTTAAAATAGGGTTTGATTTTATATGACTTTGCTTTCTACTTCCAATTGCAATAATAAAATGGTAAATTTGTAATTTAATTTAATTTTATGAATAGGAAGTGAAAAATTATTATAAAATAGTTAGAAGATATACGTGGCAAATTCTAAGTAAATTAATACTATTTTAAATAAGAAATAAAGGATAATATTGTAAATTATTTAAAGGGCACATAATGGCACAATATTAAAAGTCTTAGATTTTATATATTATTATAGATTATACATGAAAGATTTACAATCACTAAGCAAGGTGACGAGCCATGCACGACGAACGACTTATTTCAAAAATTAATTTTAATTATATATATAAATCCATATGCAATAATGAGATAAAATTTGATTTTCAAAGATAAGACTCTAAATCAGATAAAAAGATAGTAAAATTTTAATTTCATAATTAAATCCTCAGACAATAATGAGATAGACTATTATTTTTAAACATAAACTCTACTTAATTGAGAAGGCAAACTATAATAAATTTTTTTGTTGTATTTTGATGGCTTATTTCAAAGATAAATATTAATTTTATAGATATATTCTTATAAAATAATGAGATAAATTCCAATTTTTAAAGATAGACTCTAAATCAGATAAAAAGATATATAAATTTAAATTTTATAGATAAATCCTCTAACAATAATGAAATAGTCTCTTATTTTCAAAAATAAACTCCAATTATATGAGAATATAGATTATAATATTTGAATTTATTTTTTTGTTTTATTTTGATTGGTTGAATCTCTTACTTTTAATTAGAGGCAGTATTGAATTCTTTTTTATTAATAAGAATAGATTATGATATTGTACCACAACCCAATCCCTTATGCGTTATTAATTAAGTGCTAATTTTTCCTTTTCTTAAAAGTAAGAGTTGTTAGTAATTAATGGAACTTCATATCATACAATGAAAGCACCTATTGTTAGAGATATCCCCCATCTTATTAGAATAAGGGAAACTAGTTGACCATATATAAAGATATATAATTTCCTCATATTTGTGGGGAGATGGCGCCCATCACTTACCTTCCTTCATTAATAATCTCTTTGCGCTAAATTGGTTTGTTAAGAAAGTTTACTTAAAATAAAAATTTATGTTAAGTTCTATTAATTGATTTACAAAATTTAATTAGTTGAGACTTCATGTGAGGATTTTTATTGTTGTAAGGAAGTATATTATTCATAAAAATATCAAATGGCTTTTTCTTTATGCGTTATGAAAATAACAAATGTTTTAATTAAAAAGAATTTTTTTCCATAATAATATGACAAATAAAAGAGGCTAAAATATTAGAAGGGAAAAAGCAAAGATACGGTTTAGTGACTGAAATTGTGATAAAAAGAACTGCTAAATTGATTCTTACAATTAGGGGGATGTTGTCAGCTTTGATTTTGACAAAAGATTTAGTTTGGGGGAAAAGATTAAGTAAAGCTGTAACAATAGACATTCAATCTGCATATTTCTCATGGACTTTCTTTATCTGTACATCTTGCTTAGGGGTGGGCATATTTAGGTCCAAACCAAATTAACCCATCAAACCGAATTGAAATTATCAATGTGGGGGAGGGGATTTGTGGTAGCATGACAACAAATCCCCTGTCACAACCCTTTTATTGGTCTTAATGACTACAATTAGGGAAGTTAACTTCTTGTTATAGTTAATTCTTTTAAACTCCACTTACTTTAGAGATTTGAACCAATAAGAAAGTGGTATGATCTTCACCAACAGGGTGCTGAGAGGATCCTTCCCTTGCTTGATCGGTGGTACTGCTTCATCGGAGCCATGGCGATGACGAATTCAAGGTGTTGAAGATGACGGAGCTAGGGTTTTGGTTAGGGAGAAGAAGAGCATCGAAAGGTTCCAATTCTCTGTAAATCTTCCTAAAAAGTCGGAAGAAGAAATTGAGAACAAAAGTTGTATTGGAATTATATCTGAATGAATACAATGGTGTTTTGTTCAACTGTTTACATTTGTTCAATCCCAATTTTACCGTCCAATGACTAACTAAATTTGAAAAGCTTAACTGACTCACCCACAAAAGAGAGTTGCAGTTAGCTTGCTCACTTTATTCATACAATTACCCTCCCCCTTTGAAAGGTAACCTTGTCCAGTTAAAGCCCAAAAACTTCCTCAAAGCCCAAAACTGCAGGTAAATTGGACTGCACCTATACATCAGCAGCCACTGAAGCCTTCAAGTGCGAGACATGAAAAACATTGTGGAGTTTTGATTCAGGCGGTAACAGCAGTCTATAGGCTACTTGCCCAATTCGTTCAATGATAACAAATGGACCATAAAATTTTGCAGCAAATCTGATAATACTGTTGTAGCGTCAAATAAACAGCTTGTCCAACCTAAAACTCCATATCTCGACGACGTAAGTCATGATAGTGCTTCATCCGTAGTTGAGCCACCTTCAAGTTCTCTTTTAATTCCCTAAGCAGTTGATCTCTGTTGTGCAAAAGAATATCTACTTTCATCTGATTTTGCTGTCTCTGGGATTTAAGTGACCAACGTTGGAGGGGGCATGTTATAGATTGCTTTAAAAGGATTCATTCTTATAGCATACTGGAAACTAGTGTTATAGGAAAATTCAGCCCAAGCTAACCATTTTCCCCTAGTGTATGGTCTGCCCTCTAATCAAAAACACCTCAAGTATTACTCCCGCACTTTGTTTATCACCTCTGTTTGACCGTCCATACGTCTTGGATGGTATGCAGAACTGCAATTGAACGCCACTCCTTGCAACCTGAATAGCTCATGCCAGAATCTGCTGGTGAAAGTTGGATCTCTATCACAGACTATTGAGGTTTGTCTACCATGCAATTTGAAAATCTGCTCAAAATAGATCTGTGCAATTGACTGAGCTGAGAAGGGATGTGCAATGGCTATGAAATGATTATACTTGGAAAGCCTATCTATCACTGCTAAAACGGCATCTTTACCTTGGCTTTTTGGCAACCCCGTGATAAATGCATGGCTAATGATGTCCAAGTTTATTGTGGAATAGGTAGAGGTTGAAGTAAACCTACTGGTGCCACATTTGCGCTCTTGAACTGTTGACAAACTTCACAGTTCTTTAAGAAGTCAACCATATCCTTGTACATTTTGGTCCAATAGAAAACTGCACGCAGTCTTTTGAGTGTTTTCTGAATTGCCTCATGCGCCATCATGGAATTCCTTGAGAATGATGGGAATAAGGTGTATATTAGATTCCAAATAGATTCTATTCTTGTAGAAGAGAATATCCTCCATGAGTGACCAGTTGCTTGAAAACTTGTCTTCAGCACATTGTTCCTTCAAAGATGACTGGTGATCATGTGTAACGTAACTTGCTTTTATCTCCTCTAACTATCGAGGCACTGGTGCGGAAAGTGCTGCTAGGGGTTAACTCATTTCCATTCATTTGCTGATTACTCAAATCTGTAGCCATTTCATTATTACCTTGTCTTGAGAAGGCATCCGCCACCCTGTTTTCCTTCCATGCTTATACTCTATGACAAAGTCATAGCCCAACAATTTTACCAGCCACGTTTGCTGTGCAATTGTGTGGATCGTTTGTTCCCACAGAAATTTAAGACTCGAATGGCCTATCCTAAATGTGAATGTCCTTCCAAGTAAATAATGTCTCCACTTTTGAACCGCAAGCACTAATGCCATCATCTCTCTTTCATATGTTGACAACAACATATTTTTCCCATGTAAAACCTTGCTGAAAAAAGCAACTAGGTGACCTTGCTGCAACAAAACTATTCCTAGACCTATTCCACTTGTATCACATTCCACCACAAATGGAATTGTAAAGTCCGGTAAGACAAGAACAGGAACAGTGGTTAAAGCTTCTTTAAGGTTGTTAAATGCATTCAAAGCTAGCTGATCCCATAGGTATAAATCCTTTTTCACCAAATCCGACAAGGGTGCAGCAATACTCCCATAGTTCTTAATGAATTTTACTCTGATGTCTTTGACTGATTTTGGAATTGGCCAATTCAAGATAGTTGTTATCGTATCCCTGTCCACACTAACCCCTTCTCGAGAAATAACATGCCCCAAATGTTGGATTTGTTGTGAACCAAAACAACATTTTTCTTTCTTTGCATATAATTCATGTAGCAACAACTTGTGTAAAGCCTGCTCAATGTGGACCAAATGACTATTCCAAGACTTGCTATAGATGAGTATATCATCAAAAAAGCACTAAGATGAACTGTTGAAGATAATCAGCAAACACTTCATTCATTAAAGATTGGAATGTTGAAGGTGTATTGGATAAGCCGAAAGGCATAATCTTGAATTCATAATGCCCTTGATGTGTGCAGAATGCTGTCTTGTGCACATCGGCTTCATACATCCTTATTTAGTGGTATCCTGATCTTAAATCCAACTTTGAGAAATAAGTTGCTCCATGTAGCTCATCCAAGAGTTCATCAATATCAGGAATAGGGAACTTGTTATTTATTGTTGCCTTGTTCAAAGCCCTGTAATCAGTACACATCCTCCAACTACCATCTCCTTTCTTCACCAGCAACACAGGAGATGAATAAGGGCATGTTGAGGGTTGGATGATACTAGATGCAAGTAATTCTTTTACCTGTTTGTCGATTTCATTTTTCTGGAAATAAGGGTACCTATAGGTCTTAACTACTACAGGTAAAGCCCCTTCTTTGAGTGGAATATGATGATCCTGATTCCTCTTAGGTGGAAAACTATTTGGAACTAAAAACACTCGCTTAAATTTCCGCAAAATACTTTTGAGTTGCAGCTCTTGAGTTGAAGATAGCGCTTGGCATTGCTGAATTGTCTTGAGGCTATTCAACACTTACAGTTTAATCAACAGTCCTTGCTTTCTCTTTTCGAAACAGTGAGAAATTTGTTTTCTGTCACACAGCTGATTGGGAGGAGTTAGTTGTCCTTGTAATTCCACTGTCGTTCCATTTTTGACAAATGTCATCTTCTGTGAATCAAAATTCCACATTGTTGACCCCAAAGTTTTCAGCCATTGTATTCCCAAAACAATATCAAATTCTTTTAGTTGTATGACAACAAAATCTGAAGTAGTGCTATATCCAGGTAGCTCGAGTTTGATTTCCACACATTTGCCTCCACAGCGCATTCTATCTCCATTTGCAACTTACACTCTTATGCCATTGTCAATCTGCACAGGAAGTTTGAGTTTGTGGACTACTTTTGAATTCAGAAAATTATGGGAGCTTCCAGAGTCGATAAGGACTGTAACCTATTGTCCTCCAATACGTCCTAGCGTTCTCATTGTACCGAAAGTCGAGGCACTAGTTAGGGCATTCAAGGACATGGCCAGAACTGTGGGATCCTCTTCATCACTGCCGTCCTCTAGTCATGATCATCCCTGACCGCTTCTAATTGTGAATAGTTTTTTACACCTATGTCCTCGCATAAATTTCTCATCACACTTTGAAACACAAACCAGCCTCTTTTATTTCTTGTAACTGTTTAACACGTAAACTTCCTTCCATTTGACACTTCTTTGGTACTAGAATCTGCCACATGTGATGTGGACCACACCAATATCTCTTCTGTATATTTTTTATTTATTCTCGCTGCCCCACCTTGGAGATTTTGTGTATGGAAGATGTTTGTGCCCTAAATCAATCTGATGTTCAAAGTAGCTGGCCAAACCCTGTGCATCCAACAATGTCTCCGGCTTCCTTGCATTGACTTCTATACGAAGCTGGGTAATCAAACCACATGGATAGCTACTAACTTTTTACTTTGTGGTTATGTGACCTGCCCTTGCTATTAACCTATTGAATTTGACTGTGTAATCCTTCACCGATGAATCTTGAACTAACCGGGTGAGATCTCCATAAAAGTCTTCGAGTACTCAGATGGCCCAAATTGCAAATTCAGCGCTTCTTTCAATCTCATCCAACTGGGTGTTCCTTCTTGTGCTTGCATCATATCAAACCAAATCTGTGCATCATCATTTAGATGATAACAAGCCAAATCCACTTATAGGTGATCCTTGATTTTATGCAATCTGAAAATTTTCTCTGCTCGACTGAACCAGGTGATGGGGGGTCTTTTGAACCATCCTATGATGGGAAACTGATTTTAGATCCCTTCAAACAGTCGTCCTCCTGCACTCCCCTGGACATACCCTCAAAAGCATTTTGTCAAACACGCTTAGTACCCAATCTTGCGGTATCCCTTTGATGTCTACCATCACCCAATGACTGTTCTTCTTCCAATTGAAGCCGATCTTCATCCCCTGTCATGGATCATCAACATCTAACGTATATGCAGAATTTCCAAGATTGGAAGGTGCCATAACATCAACATTTTCATAATTCACTCTACTTATGGCAATATCAATTCTTGATTGCAATAACAATTCAAATTTTGCGTACATATCAGCAACGACAGATAGCAATTGGGCTTGAACTTTCCTAATTCCCGCCATTTCTGCAGTTCTTGGCGACGAACTCGAAACTTCCTCGCCTTGCTCTAATACCACTCTGGTATGATCTTCACCAACAGGGGTGCTGAGAGGATCCTCAAAAAAAAAAAAAACAAAAAAACAAAAAAACGAAAAAAAACCACACACACTAACACGTTTTAATCTTTTTTTAAGCTTAAATCCGACCAATCAAAATCTACCTTCTTCTCTTTGAAAGTAGGCACGTTTTCTAGCACTACTGTTAATTATAGCTTTTAAACCAATAAATTATTTTAAAAAATAACATTAAATATTGTGATTAACAATAAAATTTTTAACAAATAATACTCAAAACATCAACTTTAACCCTAGCTTTTGATCCAATAAATAATCTCAAAACATAATAGCAAATATTCCAATTAGGAATAAGCTTTTATTAGTAATAACTAATAACAAAAAAATTTTTAATAAATATTACTCTAATAATTTTTAATTAATAATACTCAGTAGTCATTCCATGTATAACAGATGATAACAAAATTTTTGATACGAACTAATTTCTAACCTATATTTTGAGGAAGAAATACGAGAAAACACGATAAAATTAGAGAATAAAATGGACGAAAACTAAGATGGATCCTCGGAGAATTAATGAAGAGGATGAATGTAGAAATCTTTGGCTTCATTACTTGATTACAAAAATTCAAAGATATTTTTAATTTGCACATTCACAAAATAACCAACTATCGAGGCGTTTATAACCACAAAAATAGGCACGTATAATTTTTGAACAACAAATAATATCCAAACCAGCGAACTTCATAACTTCAAAAAAAAAGAAGGGAAAATATGATTGTTTATAACCTAGATAAATAATTCAGACCTTTATGTTACCATTTACATTTATTTGATTTTCTTAAATATAGTAAATATTTGTTTTTATTCTTTTTCAAGAATATTTAATCGTAATAAGTTTATCTCAATACTTTTTCAATAAATTAACTTATGAAATGCGCGCTCGTTGTACGGGTACATTGGCTGGAGAATTGAAAGGGGATCTCAGGAAAGTTGGGAACTAATCGGGTCATAGCAGAAATATCTTCTGGTTGACAGCATCTGTTCTGGAGCGACCTCCGACAGCGGCAAAGATAAAACAGGGGATGGTGGCAGCTCCTGTGGAAGGGGAAGATGAGTGGTCGACATCCAGACATTGGAGCGAATGGTAGGTTTGGTAAAATTGGTTTGGGGCGGATAGAGTTTTTTGTGCGGGAGGTTAAATGGAGTAACCGGGTCTAATCCTTTTGGCATGGGAAAAGTCAAACGACAACAATATTTAAGCTGAATAATAATGTTGTGTGCTAGCTTAATTGAGTAAAGCTCGGATCATGCATTTAATTTCAAAGTTAGAAGTTAAAAGTTAATCAAAGACATATAGCTTAGCTATACTTCTATTTAAAACAATTTAGTAGGTCTCACCACTTATAGTCCACTTTGATAAATATAAAAATAAATAATATGGATGCTTACAAATTTTCAAGTCAATCTAATATCTTTTAACATTTTTATCTCAATTATCAAAATACTTATAATTAAAAATTAATTTTAAAATATCTTTACATTGGTACATTTTTAACAAGTCTAAAAATAGTTATTTCAATGTAAAAGATTCACAACATATCAAAACATAATATTACACCTATCACTTATTATATTGTAATTTTTCAATATTGCCACATTTCTAAAACAAATCATGCAATTTAAGTAGGTAATATGTACATGACAATACCACAAGATTCACAACATATGATACACATTAAAAATTAGTATGTCACTGCATTATAAGAAAACGAGACATCTATCACAAAAAAATTGTGCCTCACTCCGAGTTTGTTAAAAAGAAAACATGGTAACAAAAAATAAATTCATACATACTATTAAATGAAAAGGGTTGGTGTGAGGGAGGGGATCCGACTAATTTTTTTTATCATTTACAATTATATAAATTATAATTTAAGGTACATGTGTCTAACATCCTTTACATTATCAGGTGAAAAAATGAGAAGAAAAAGAAGAATTATTGACAAATTTTATCACTAAGACCTATTTTCTTAAAGTAATTTCTAATTCCGATCATCATCAACCTTAAATTGGCTAGCTATGCATGAACTGGATGAGTAATACCAATCATGTAAATATCATATACATCAACCTATAATTATACAAGAAAACAAAAGGTGAAAAGGAGTTTCATAAAACGTTATTGATGGAAAAAAATTTGAGTAAAAGATCTCACTGAATTGAATTACTTCCATGGATCTAAGAAATATTGAAAATTCATGATCTCTTTCAATTCGAAGATCCAAGATTGAAATTAATGTCATTTTGTTGATTCCTCCTAAAGAATTCATTTTATTTGGAATTTACTGTTTATGCTACAAAACATGTGTAACAGGGGAACATCAAAATCATTTTGTGAAAACAGTGAGAACTATGCCCACCACATTTGCCATGAACGAATATGATCAACTTATCCTCCTCTCTTTTTACTGCTCTCCCTTTTCCATCATGCTCACTGATCAACCATGCCCCCTACTTTATTCCCCCAAGCACTTGAAGAGACACTGAGACACTACTAGCTCCACTTACAAGTTGGCCTGCTACACCCTTCAACACCCTTTACGTGGGGCGGCCATCGCTTGTGGTTTTCGCTATCAGGACTGTGTTGTGCACGGCAAGGCCACGCCCAGACCAACACCAGGTCTGGTGCAATTACCACAAGGAATTTGAGGAAGATTGAGCTTGACCATGTTGCTCTTCCTCTTTACAAGAGACCGGCACATGCGCCCGCGCCCCTTTACTCTGTCGGAGTCATTGCACCATCCGATACTGGCCCTCATGATCAGCATAATTGAGTTTGTTTTAAAAATCTATATATACTCAACTAGAGTGTGCAATTTCCTTCAAGTACAACGATTTAAACAAGTGGCTCAAGTTCTATAGAAGAAAAGTATTGAGATGGCTCCAACAATGTCCTTGGTGATGTACCCATGGTGCAAGGGATGGTTTCATGGAGAAGAAGATAGAGATGGTACGGTCTGCAATTATGCTGTTACCACTGTTCTTGAAGCAGTGGAAGGTGATGGAGATGATGATGATGATGGTGGCTATGACTATGCTCCGGCTGCTTGATGAACCAAAGCAAATTTTCCCTACATGAGATGCACTTACCAGGTCTTCTATTGCTGGTTGGGAAAAGCACATGGATTTATGAATTAGTTGCCAGTACCATATGGCTGGTTTGTAAACTTTCTATTCATTAGACCTGTTTAATCAGAGCTCATTTGTAAAAATGAGTTTTTAAATGTCAGCATTTTAGCGGTAAGCACTACCCTTTTCTTGTGAGTTAGGACAGGAAAGCATTTCACACTCATTAACACTTCCATGGATATATAAACATTATATATGTGGTTAAAAAAAGAGGTCTTAAAATGAGTTGCATGTATAGCATGTAAACACTCAAAGATATGTATTCATTTTACATATAAAAAACTCAAAGACTGCACCAGAAAAAGGGAAAGGAAAATCCCCACTTAACATCGTCATCTAATTAACTCAGTTCATATCCTATACACAAAATACTTTCCTGGTAAGATAAACAACAGTCTAGAAAGCATACAACATTTTAGACTACTGATTTACAGTACTGTTAAAACTTGTCAGATAAATTTTGTAAGCACTCTACATATATCAGCCTCATTCTCCATGAACTGAAGATCAATATCCAACATGATTTTCTAAATTCAGTGACTCCTCGCAGAGTTATCCCTGTTGGATATGAACTACAAAAGCAACAGATAACCTGCAGCAGGAATTCCAAGATTCCGAAGTTTGTAATAAAGACCCAATTCTGGCATTGAGAAGATATACTCCCCCACAAGTATGGATCAAACATAGGAGATCTTATATAGTCATGAACATGCAGACGCACTCTACATATGGTCATACCACAGTAGTAAACTTTTGATAATGTTTTGCAGTCAATTCTCCACATAAAGTTGGCAATGATCTGAGGAAGAAGGAAAAGATCATTAGTAGCACTACTAAACTCTATAAGTTCTGTTAACCATGACCATGGTTTGTTATTATTCTCATCCAGATTGTTGTGCTTTCTTAAGCTAAGAAGCCCATCTCGGTTATCTATAGAATGGAAGTATGGTAAGATTAAGAAACCAACCATGTAAATGGTGGAGGATAAAAGAAACACTTGCTTGTCACTTGGTTTATAACTGCTGGCATTTAGTCTTCCACGAGAAAGCCATGTCATCAGGAAAATTTTAAGAGCAAGAAGTAATGTAACCAGCAAAAGCAACGTCCTAACATTGCCCAACACTAGCTCCAATGTTTTGCTTTCCACAATAATTTCCTGTGGCCCACAGTCACAGACTGCTGATCCAATTCCTTCAATCAAGTTTCTTGGCTCTTTAATCAACTGAAGCAAGTATGAAGTGAACTAAAGCCAAACATTGTAAGAGATACAAATGGCGTGTCATCAACATTTTTTCTCATGTGTATCACTTGGCAAATTGTAGATACTGGCGTCGGCCCAAGAATGATGACCAAAAGAACACTTTCTACAACTCTGCGTGAAAGTAAACTTGCTTGCTGATAACTATAAATAATAGGCAGAGTCACCAGCTCAATTGAGGGAAATTGGAGAGGATCATCTTGATTACCGTGTGACGAAATGGAAATCTTTGATGTGGGCTTTAAAAGCCACACTGACATTTTTGGCGGATATTCCACCTTGACTTCTATCATGCAATCATACCCACTTTCAATATTTAACGGTTCATAATAAGAATTCAACAAGCCATGAGCATCCCTGCAACCTACCAAGTACATCTTCCCTAAAGAAGGATCATAAACTCCTTCCAAGAACAGCCTTGATACGGACTTATTTCTGTATTCTTAAATTTCAAAACTCAGTTGAAACATTAAGCAACCTTGATAAATCTGGCCTCAATCAACTAGAAAACTTGTTTCCAAATCCAGAAGGCACTCGCCATATTCGACCAACAAGTGGACCAACTGATAAAACCTCCATGCTTATAACAGGAATTTGGCACTTGATTTTCGGTGGTTGATCAACAATTAGACAAGCACACAAGTTGAGATCTTCTGCAAGACGATGGATGCCGACAATCTCATTTTCATTTTCCACGTTTGGATAGCTAAGTAACAATCTCGCTGTCGGTGACTCTCCGCCTCGCCCTCGGCCACAATATTGGTACAACCATGACCACCTCACAGCTGGCTATCAGTCCACACCCACGATCGCCACCAGCGCCGCCTCAGTCTTTGCCAGCGACGACGATTTTGGTTTTGGTTTTTGCCACTGCTGCCACCCGTTCGGGCAATTTTTTTGGCGCCGGCGATTGTCCTCCAGCGAAGCCAACCACCCCGACAACTTCCCTCACAAATAAGAGAATGAGTGGTATGGAGATATTTATGGGCCACACTAGTACTCTTTCAAACCATGAAGTAGTGAGGTATGCAATGATAGTGCGTAATGCAGCACATTTCCGAATTTGTGACATTAATTTAACTGTTCCTTTTACCACTCGAGTACTGTGACAGGTGAATTGAAGATGTGAGGGCGTAAGCGTTGTATATACGAATATAATCATGAGCCGTGCATGCGAGCCGGCACTCGCTTAAGTATGTTTGCTTACCGCCTAGTGTGAGGCAATCTTGAAGTTTCATAAGTTTTCGTGGGTAATAGAATACTCATTTGCCAGTTTGTATTAGTTATTTTCCGGACCAGTAGCATTTGTTATTTACGTTTTCCATTTAATATACGTAATTTTTAAAATTCTGAGTTGACTTTGGTGGGAGGAGACATGAATGCTACACACATGAATGCTACACTATTGAACTCAATGCAGTTAATTACTTTCATACTTTTATTTATGTTCAATGTGTTTTGACGTGTATTTAACAGTGTCTTCTAATCTCATGACACCAAAAAGGTTCTTTCGATATATTTTATTAATCGAGTCATACCGACCGACAACTTTAAATATGACTCGACTTGATTGTAACATTCGATCTATAAATAGTCTCCACCAATTAAATTTTTTAAATCAATTAAAATCTGTGGCGTGCTCTGCTGGAGCGGCGCAACCGGCCGAACCTGTGCATGGCAATCTTCCTCCCTATGCTGTACCAGCTCACCGGCATCAACATGGTGATGTTCGACCAGCCGGTGCACTTCAAGACCCTTGGGTTGGGTAGCGGCACCTCCCTGCTCTCCTCTTTCGTGAGCGGCCTCGTCAACGTCCTCGCCACCTTCGTCTCCATCGCCATCGTGGACCGCTTCGGCCGCTTCCTGCTCCTCTTCGGCTTTGGCGCCTCTGGCACCGGTGTCCTCTCCACGTCCTACGCTTGGGCCCTGCTGGTCACCATATGCATGTACGTCTCCGGCTATGTCTGGTCATGGGGGGCCCTTGCGTGGCTCCTCCCCAGCGAGACCT
>JAURVB010005468.1:0-15557 GCA_033002965.1 Piper betle
CTTATAGCATACTGGAAACTAGTGTTATAGGAAAATTCAGCCCAAGCTAACCATTTTCCCCTAGTGTATGGTCTGCCCTCTAATCAAAAACACCTCAAGTATTACTCCCGCACTTTGTTTATCACCTCTGTTTGACCGTCCATACGTCTTGGATGGTATGCAGAACTGCAATTGAACGCCACTCCTTGCAACCTGAATAGCTCATGCCAGAATCTGCTGGTGAAAGTTGGATCTTTATCACAGACTATTGAGGTTTGTCTACCATGCAATTTGAAAATCTGCTCAAAATAGATCTGTGCAATTGACTGAGCTGAGAAGGGATGTGCAATGGCTATGAAATGATTATACTTGGAAAGCCTATCTATCACTGCTAAAACGGCATCTTTACCTTGGCTTTTTGGCAACCCCGTGATAAATGCATGGCTAATGATGTCCAAGTTTATTGTGGAATAGGTAGAGGTTGAAGTAAACCTACTGGTGCCACATTTGCGCTCTTGAACTGTTGACAAACTTCACAGTTCTTTAAGAAGTCAACCATATCCTTGTACATTTTGGTCCAATAGAAAACTGCACGCAGTCTTTTGAGTGTTTTCTGAATTGCCTCATGCGCCATCATGGAATTCCTTGAGAATGATGGGAATAAGGTGTATATTAGATTCCAAATAGATTCTATTCTTGTAGAAGAGAATATCCTCCATGAGTGACCAGTTGCTTGAAAACTTGTCTTCAGCACATTGTTCCTTCAAAGATGACTGGTGATCATGTGTAACGTAACTTGCTTTTATCTCCTCTAACTATCGAGGCACTGGTGCGGAAAGTGCTGCTAGGGGTTAACTCATTTCCATTCATTTGCTGATTACTCAAATCTGTAGCCATTTCATTATTACCTTGTCTTGAGAAGGCATCCGCCACCCTGTTTTCCTTCCATGCTTATACTCTATGACAAAGTCATAGCCCAACAATTTTACCAGCCACGTTTGCTGTGCAATTGTGTGGATCGTTTGTTCCCACAGAAATTTAAGACTCGAATGGCCTATCCTAAATGTGAATGTCCTTCCAAGTAAATAATGTCTCCACTTTTGAACCGCAAGCACTAATGCCATCATCTCTCTTTCATATGTTGACAACAACATATTTTTCCCATGTAAAACCTTGCTGAAAAAAGCAACTAGGTGACCTTGCTGCAACAAAACTATTCCTAGACCTATTCCACTTGTATCACATTCCACCACAAATGGAATTGTAAAGTCCGGTAAGACAAGAACAGGAACAGTGGTTAAAGCTTCTTTAAGGTTGTTAAATGCATTCAAAGCTAGCTGATCCCATAGGTATAAATCCTTTTTCACCAAATCCGACAAGGGTGCAGCAATACTCCCATAGTTCTTAATGAATTTTACTCTGATGTCTTTGACTGATTTTGGAATTGGCCAATTCAAGATAGTTGTTATCATATCCCTGTCCACACTAACCCCTTCTCGAGAAATAACATGCCCCAAATGTTGGATTTGTTGTGAACCAAAACAACATTTTTCTTTCTTTGCATATAATTCGTGTAGCAACAACTTGTGTAAAGCCTGCTCAATGTGGACCAAATGACTATTCCAAGACTTGCTATAGATGAGTATATCATCAAAAAAGCACTAAGATGAACTGTTGAAGATAATCAGCAAACACTTCATTCATTAAAGATTGGAATGTTGAAGGTGTATTGGATAAGCCGAAAGGCAAAATCTTGAATTCATAATGCCCTTGATGTGTGCAGAATGCTGTCTTGTGCACATCGGCTTCATACATCCTTATTTAGTGTTATCCTGATCTTAAATCCAACTTTGAGAAATAAGTTGCTCCATGTAGCTCATCCAAGAGTTCATCAATATCAGGAATAGGGAACTTGTTATTTATTGTTGCCTTGTTCAAAGCCCTGTAATCAGTACACATCCTCCAACTACCATCTCCTTTCTTCACCAGCAACACGGGAGATGAATAAGGGCATGTTGAGGGTTGGATGATACTAGATGCAAGGAATTCTTTTACCTGTTTGTCGATTTCATTTTTCTGGAAATAAGGGTACCTATAGGTCTTAACTACTACAGGTAAAGCCCCTTCTTTGAGTGGAATATGATGATCCTGATTCCTCTTAGGTGGAAAACTATTTGGAACTAAAAACACTCGCTTAAATTTCCGCAAAATACTTTTGAGTTGCAGCTCTTGAGTTGAAGATAGCGCTTGGCATTGCTGATTTGTCTTGAGGCTATTCAACACTTACAGTTTAATCAACAGTCCTTGCTTTCTCTTTTCGAAACAGTGAGAAATTTGTTTTCTGTCACACAGCTGATTGGGAGGAGTTAGTTGTCCTTGTAATTCCACTGTCGTTCCATTTTTGACAAATGTCATCTTCTGTGAATCAAAATTCCACATTGTTGACCCCAAAGTTTTCAGCCATTGTATTCCCAAAACAATATCAAATTCTTTTAGTTGTATGACAACAAAATCTGAAGTAGTGCTATATCCAGGTAGCTCGAGTTTGATTTCCACACATTTGCCTCCACAGCGCATTCTATCTCCATTTGCAACTTACACTCTTATGCCATTGTCAATCTGCACAGGAAGTTTGAGTTTCTGGACTACTTTTGAATTCAGAAAATTATGGGAGCTTCCAGAGTCGATAAGGACTGTAACCTATTGTCCTCCAATACGTTCTAGCATTCTCATTGTACCGAAAGTCGAGGCACCAGTTAGGGCATTCAAGGACATGGCCGGAACTGTGGGATCCTCTTCATCACTGCCGTCCTCTAGTCATGATCATCCCTGACCGCTTCTGATTGTGAATAGTTTTTTACACCTATGTCCTGGCATAAATTTCTCATCACACTTGAAACACAAACCAGCCTCTTTTATTTCTTGTAACTGTTTAACACGTAAACTTCCTTCCATTTGACACTTCTTTGGTACTAGAATCTGCCACATGTGACACTCCCTTTGTTGAGGACCACACCAATATCTCTTCTGTATATTTTTATTTATTCTCGCTGCCCCACCTTGGAGATTTTGTGTATGGAAGATGTTTGTGCCCTAAATCAATCTGATGTTCAAAGTAGCTGGCCAAACCCTGTGCATCCAACAATGTCTCCGGCTTCCTTGCATTGACTTCTATACGAAGCTGGGTAATCAAACCACATGGATAGCTACTAACTTTTTACTTTGTGGTTATGTGACCTGCCCTTGCTATTAACCTATTGAATTTGACTGTGTAATCCTTCACCGATGAATCTTGAACTAACCGGGTGAGATCTCCATAAAAGTCTTCGTACTCAGATGGCCCAAATTGCAAATTCAGCGCTTCTTTCAATCTCATCCAACTGGGTGTTCCTTCTTGTGCTTGCATCATATCAAACCAAATCTGTGCATCATCATTTAGATGATAACAAGCCAAATCCACTTATAGGTGATCCTTGATTTTATGCAATCTGAAAATTTTCTCTGCTCGACTGAACCAGGTGATGGGGGTCTTTTGAACCATCCTATGATGGGAAACTGATTTTAGATCCCTTCAAACAGTCGTCCTCCTGCACTCCCCTGGACATACCCTCAAAAGCATTTTGTCAAACACGCTTAGTACCCAATCTTGCGGTATCCCTTTGATGTCTACCATCACCCAATGACTGTTCTTCTTCCAATTGAAGCCGATCTTCATCCCTGTCATGGATCATCAACATCTAACGTATATGCAGAATTTCCAAGATTGGAAGGTGCCATAACATCAACATTTTCGTAATTCACTCTACTGAATGGCAATATCAATTCATGATTGCAATAACAATTCAAATTTTGCGTACATATCAGCAACGACAGATAGCAATTGGGCTTGAACTTTCCTAATTTCCGCCATTTCTGCAGTTCTTGGCGACGAACTCGAAACTTCCTCGCCTTGCTCTAATACCACTCTGGTATGATCTTCACCAACAGGGGTGCTGAGAGGATCCTCAAAAAAAAAAAAAACAAAAACAAAAAACGAAAAAAAAACCACACACACTAACACGTTTTAATCTTTTTTTAAGCTTAAATCCGACCAATCAAAATCTACCTTCTTCTCTTTGAAAGTAGGCACGTTTTCTAGCACTACTTTAATTATAGCTTTTAAACCAATAAATTATTTTAAAAAATAACATTAAATATTGTGATTAACAATAAAATTTTTAACAAATAATACTCAAAACATCGACTTTAACCCTAGCTTTTGATCCAATAAATAATCTCAAAACATAATAGCAAATATTCCAATTAGGAATAAGCTTTTTAGTAATAACTAATAACAAAAAAATTTTAATAAATATTACTCAAATAATTTTTAATTAATAATACTCAATAGTCATTCCATGCATAATGGATGATAACAAAATTTTTGATACGAACTAATTTCTAACCTATATTTTGAGGAAGAAATACGAGAAAATACGATAAAATTAGAGAATAAAATGGACGAAAACTAAGATGGATCCTTGGAGAATTAATGAAGAGGATGAATGTAGAAATCTTTGGCTTCATTACTTGATTACAAAAATTCAAAGATATTTTTAATTTGCACATTCACAAAATAACCAACTATCGAGGCGTTTATAACCACAAAGATAGGCACGTATAATTTTTGAACAACAAATAATATCCAAACCAGCGAACTTCATAACTTCAAAAAAAAGAAGGGAAAATATGATTGTTTATAGCCTAGATAAATAATTCAGACCTTTATGTTACCATTTATATTTATTTGATTTTCTTAAATATAGTAAATATTTGTTTTTATTCTTTTTCAAGAATATTTAATCGTAATAAGTTTATCTCAATACTTTTTCAATAAATTAACTTATGAAATGCGCGCTCGTTGTACGGGTACGTTGGCTAGGAGAATTGAAAGGGGATCTCAGGAAAGTTGGGAACTAATCGGGTCATAGCAGAGATATCTATCTGGTTGACAGCATTCTGGAGCGACCTCCGACAGCGGCAAAGATAAAACAGGGGATGGTGGCAGCTCCTATGGAAGGGGAAGATGAGTGGTCGACATCCAGACATTGGAGCGAATGGTAGGTTTGGTAAAATTGGTTTGGGGCGGATAGAGTTTTTTGTGCGGGAGGTTAAATGGAGTAACCGGGTCTAATCCTTTTGGCATGGGAAAAGTCAAACGACAACAATATTTAAGCTGAATAATAATGTTGTGTGCTAGCTTAATTGAGTAAAGCTCGGATCATGCATTTAATTTCAAAGTTAGAAGTTAAAAGTTAATCAAAGACATATAGCTTAGCTATACTTCTATTTAAAACAATTTAGTAGGTCTCACCACTTATAGTCCACTTTGATAAATATAAAAATAAATAATATGGATGCTTACAAATTTTCAAGTCAATCTAATATCTTTTAACATTTTTATCTCAATTATCAAAATACTTATAATTAAAAATTAATTTTAAAATATCTTTACATTGGTACATTTTTAACAAGTCTAAAAATAGTTATTTCAATGTAAAAGATTCACAACATATCAAAACATAATATTACACCTATCACTTATTATATTGTAATTTTTCAATATTGCCACATTTCTAAAACAAATCATGCAATTTAAGTAGGTAATATGTACATGACAATACCACAAGATTCACAACATATGATACACATTAAAAATTAGTATGTCACTGCATTATAAGAAAACGAGACATCTATCACAAAAAAATTGTGCCTCACTCCGAGTTTGTTAAAAAGAAAACATGGTAACAAAAAATAAATTCATACATACTATTAAATGAAAAGGGTTGGTGTGAGGGAGGGGATCCGACTAATTTTTTTTATCATTTACAATTATATAAATTATAATTTAAGGTACATGTGTCTAACATCCTTTACATTATCAGGTGAAAAAATGAGAAGAAAAAGAAGAATTATTGACAAATTTTATCACTAAGACCTATTTTCTTAAAGTAATTTCTAATTCCGATCATCATCA
The DNA here is from genome assembly GCA_033002965.1 of Piper betle. Classification (NCBI taxonomy): domain Eukaryota; kingdom Viridiplantae; phylum Streptophyta; class Magnoliopsida; order Piperales; family Piperaceae; genus Piper; species Piper betle. The sequence goes on from JAURVB010005468.1 coordinate 5,996, forward strand.
ACCTTAAATTGGCTAGCTATGCATGAACTGGATGAGTAATACCAATCATGTAAATATCATATACATCAACCTATAATTATACAAGAAAACAAAAGGTGAAAAGGAGTTTCATAAAACGTTATTGATGGAAAAAAATTTGAGTAAAAGATCTCACTGAATTGAATTACTTCCATGGATCTAAGAAATATTGAAAATTCATGATCTCTTTCAATTCGAAGATCCAAGATTGAAATTAATGTCATTTTGTTGATTCCTCCTAAAGAATTCATTTTATTTGGAATTTACTGTTTATGCTACAAAACATGTGTAACAGGGGAACATCAAAATCATTTTGTGAAAACAGTGAGAACTATGCCCACCACATTTGCCATGAACGAATATGATCAACTTATCCTCCTCTCTTTTTACTGCTCTCCCTTTTCCATCATGCTCACTGATCAACCATGCCCCCTACTTTATTCCCCCAAGCACTTGAAGAGACACTGAGACACTACTAGCTCCACTTACAAGTTGGCCTGCTACACCCTTCAACACCCTTTACGTGGGGCGGCCATCGCTTGTGGTTTTCGCTATCAGGACTGTGTTGTGCACGGCAAGGCCACGCCCAGACCAACACCAGGTCTGGTGCAATTACCACAAGGAATTTGAGGAAGATTGAGCTTGACCATGTTGCTCTTCCTCTTTACAAGAGACCGGCACATGCGCCCGCGCCCCTTTACTCTGTCGGAGTCATTGCACCATCCGATACTGGCCCTCATGATCAGCATAATTGAGTTTGTTTTAAAAATCTATATATACTCAACTAGAGTGTGCAATTTCCTTCAAGTACAACGATTTAAACAAGTGGCTCAAGTTCTATAGAAGAAAAGTATTGAGATGGCTCCAACAATGTCCTTGGTGATGTACCCATGGTGCAAGGGATGGTTTCATGGAGAAGAAGATAGAGATGGTACGGTCTGCAATTATGCTGTTACCACTGTTCTTGAAGCAGTGGAAGGTGATGGAGATGATGATGATGATGGTGGCTATGACTATGCTCCGGCTGCTTGATGAACCAAAGCAAATTTTCCCTACATGAGATGCACTTACCAGGTCTTCTATTGCTGGTTGGGAAAAGCACATGGATTTATGAATTAGTTGCCAGTACCATATGGCTGGTTTGTAAACTTTCTATTCATTAGACCTGTTTAATCAGAGCTCATTTGTAAAAATGAGTTTTTAAATGTCAGCATTTTAGCGGTAAGCACTACCCTTTTCTTGTGAGTTAGGACAGGAAAGCATTTCACACTCATTAACACTTCCATGGATATATAAACATTATATATGTGGTTAAAAAAAGAGGTCTTAAAATGAGTTGCATGTATAGCATGTAAACACTCAAAGATATGTATTCATTTTACATATAAAAAAACTCAAAGACTGCACCAGAAAAAGGGAAAGGAAAATCCCCACTTAACATCGTCATCTAATTAACTCAGTTCATATCCTATACACAAAATACTTTCCTGGTAAGATAAACAAACAGTCTAGAAAGCATACAACATTTTAGATTACTGATTTACAGTACTGTTAAAACTTGTCAGATAAATTTTGTAAGCACTCTACATATATCAGCCACATTCTCCATGAACTGAAGATCAATATCCAACATGATTTTCTAAATTCAGTGACTCCTGGCAGAGTTATCCCTGTTGGATATGATCTACAAAAGCAACAGATAACCTGCAGCAGGAATTCCAAGATTCCGAAGTTTGTAATAAAGACCCAATTCTGGCATTGAGAAGATATACTCCCCCACAAGTATGGATCAAACATAGGAGATCTTGATATAGTCATGAACATGCAGACGCACTCTACATATGGTCATACCACAGTAGTAAACTTTTGATAATGTTTTGCAGTCAATTCTCCACATAAAGTTGGCAATGATCTGAGGAAGAAGGAAAAGATCATTAGTAGCACTACTAAACTCTATAAGTTCTGTTAACCATGACCATGGTTTGTTATTATTCTCATCCAGATTGTTGTGCTTTCTTAAGCTAAGAAGCCCATCTCGGTTATCTATAGAATGGAAGTATGGTAAGATTAAGAAACCAACCATGTAAATGGTAGAGGATAAAAGAAACACTTGCTTGTCACTTGGTTTATAACTGCTGGCATTTAGTCTTCCACGAGAAAGCCATGTCATCAGGAAAATTTTAAGAGCAAGAAGTAATGTAACCAGCAAAAGCAACGTCCTAACATTGCCCAACACTAGCTCCAATGTTTTGCTTTCCACAATAATTTCCTGTGGCCCACAGTCACAGACTGCTGATCCAATTCCTTCAATCAAGTTTCTTGGCTCTTTAATCAACTGAAGCAAGTATGAAGTGAACTAAAGCCAAACATTGTAAGAGATACAAATGGCGTGTCATCAACATTTTTTCTCATGTGTATCACTTGGCAAATTGTAGATACTAGGCGTCGGCCCAAGAATGATGACCAAAAGAACACTTTCTACAACTCTGCGTGAAAGTAAACTTGCTTGCTGATAACTATAAATAATAGGCAGAGTCACCAGCTCAATTGAGGGAAATTGGAGAGGATCATCTTGATTACCGTGTGACGAAATGGAAATCTTTGATGTGGGCTTTAAAAGCCACACTGACATTTTTGGCGGATATTCCACCTTGACTTCTATCATGCAATCATACCCACTTTTAATATTTACCGGTTCATAAGAAGAATTCAACAAGCCATGAGCATCCCTGCAACCTACTTGTAAGATCGCATGGACAAGCTCAATTTTGGAGTACTTGTAAGAGTATGGTGACCAAGATTTTACTGGCATTTCAATTGACAAATGAAAGTTCAAATCACTTGAGAGGTTAAGCTTAGAAATACTCTCAGAGATGACACTTCTTTGCGTAAGAGACAATGATGCAGCCATGTACAAACAGATCCGACAATCACAGCTAACAGAATCTCTATCAGCTTCATCAAAACAGCCAACCATGCAAAGCTGCCCACTTGACGAGTTCCAAATTCCCTCAGCAGAAATGACATTCAAATCTAGAGTTGTTCTATGTTGGAAAGCTACTTCTGATGGAGAAAGTGCTCTAAAAACTGCTGAAACTGGCGCCACACTGCCATTGTAAAAAATATCTTCTTTACAACATACATTATTCATTTTTACTTTAGACTCAAGCAGTCCCCAATTTGTATCATTGAGTCTGTACATCAAGGAAGGAACCAACTTATTGCACTGCTGGTAGTTGACATCATACATCCAGTTTGGAACTACAAAAAATACTTTTCTTTCTGTCACCTCCCGAAGTAGTGTACAAAATTTGGAACCACTATAAGTCTCAATTTGGCAATTCATCCAAACATCTTGATAGGAATTGCAAGCTGTAGACACAAAACCCCCAGACTTGAATTGATAATCAGCATAATAGTCTAGTTGGGATGACAAACTAACTTTATCAAAATGCCTAACATCAGATTTGACATTGAGGCTTCTCATCTCCCCACGAACTGCTCTACTAGTTAAAGTGAAGTTTTCGGGGTAACTGAGGGACGACAAGATTCAGTCATTGTGAACAAGAGATTGATTCTGATCAGAAACAGAACCATTCATCCCACCTTTGAGCTTGTTGATTCCAAATCGCCTAAGGGGCAAGCTTGAGATTCCCAACATGCAAAGTAAACGCCTCCCTCCATGATCCTCCGTCTCAGCATAAACCCCTTCAAACAATATTCTGGCAAAAGATGTGCCAGGCTCTGATTGAAAAACTGGCTACCATTTTGGTTGATTAGAGAATAAATTCCTGGTGATTGCCAAGGTCAAGACAGCAGTGACATTAATTAACTTCATGGAATAACTACTACGACCAACACCTTTAACCGAGAAGTAAGCCAGTTTTGCTGGACTGGGGAGGCTAGAATTGGATTTTGGATCAAAGATATAAAAAATGGCACACCATTTGATTGCTCACTTGCTCCAGCTTCCATCCACAAAAGACAGGCCATATTTAATCAAATTCCTCCTTATATAAGATAAGGTTCCAATGCTGTTGCAGAGGAGAGAAATGGTTGACATTCTCTTTGGACCTCATTGAACGTGTCATAGGAGTAGTTCCAAAACGTTGCATCTTCATGCTCAGGCTGGGTATCAGACCACGGCATCCCATGTTTACCCCAATTGTTAGAGCACAAGAAATAAAAGAAGCACAGCACCTCCAAGGCACATAGATAGAGGCCAATACAGGGTAACATAGATAGAGGCCAATACAGGGTATGTCATGAAAGGGGAAGCCTTTCTTCCTCTGCTCACCTCCTCTGTTCACCTCCATTACTGCTACTCAAGTGATGTAAACTGATACAAACCCCCAAGTCAACTAACTAATAGGCATTCAGTCGCTCCCAGCATTCCAAACAATTTACACAAGCAAAAAAGAGAATACACAAGAAACAGAAGAATAATCAGATGTATTAGAAATTGATCTTAGATAAGTACTCACATGAGTGGGATGGAGTGGGGTGGAATGGGATGGAGGCCAACACAAGTTATTTTTTTGCCAATGATTATTAACTTATCCAACGACCTTATTCTAACTGACTAATTTATAATACAAAATTATGTTACCTTGATATCATCTATAACAACCTAGCCTAAAAGTGATTACTAAAATTAAAAATTTATAATTTATTTTTATTTATAAATAAGATTTTATCCTTATAAGTATTAGATGTATTATTAAATTAGGAGTTCTCACAGTAATTTATTGAAAAAATAAAATAATACCTTAACATCAATAAGAACAATGTTAATTACTTAATTATTACTTTTTATAATGACCCTCGTCCAAATGCGCAATAAGTGAGCTTTGACATTATAATAACCTATATTGACAACTATTTCATTAAAGATTTCGTAATCTTTTCCTAACACGATCAATTAATATACAACAAATCATAACTACATATACATAATCTTAAAATTTAAATGAATTAATATAACAAACGTAATTACTTTAACTAAGTGAAGACAGTATAGAAGATATAAGTACAGCTCATAGTTACTATTCTTAAAATAGGAACATTATAAAAATTACACATTTAAATACATAATTTATAAAATAGAAAGGAATTAATATTAAAAAAGCAAGCTAAGTATTAAATTGACAACTTTAAACAACAAAAGACACTATAGAAAAGAGAAAATTACTATAAAAGTATAATTATTAAATACCTAAGGAAACATAGAAAACAAATTAATACTTTACCATCAATAAGAAAAATGTCAATGCTGGTTACAGTATTTTTATTTTTTATATTGGTCCTCATCCAAATTTGCAATAGGTGAGCTTTGAAATTAAGACATCCTCTATTGACAACTAATTGATAAAAAATTAACTATGCTAATTATTTATTGAAAGCCTTCTTCAAGTTGATCATAAAATGAAATAAAAGGTATTTTAAAAACAAAGTATCCATTTCATGTGGGAATTGTTTGAATTCATATCCACAAAATAAGTGGGTAATGAATAATTAGTATTCAAAAGAAGAGAGTCGATAACATTAATTCACCTTCATAACAGGCTAAATTTCAGAAATAACCTACACAAATATTCATGGACAAAATTTTGTTATTGTGAAATAGAATGATTTGATGAATTCATGCCTTATAATTTATATCATCCATTAGATAGAAATTGTATACGTACTTGGAACAACTTAAAGATTTTAAATTCTATTAAGAGATAAATACACGAATAGAGCTACCACAAATCACCAAAATTAACTAGTGGGGAAAATTAAAGTGCAAAAGATGAGCACTTCAAGCAGAGGCAAGGAAATGAGGAAGAGAACTCATTGAACTCATACCAGCAAAAAGAGAATACACATGAAACAGAAGAATTATTAGATGTATTAGAAATTAATCTTAGATGGGAACTCACCTGGAGTGGGGTGGAATGGGAGGGAGGCCAAATTAGTTCATGTTCTATGGCTTCGAGGTATTGGGAAAATTCTTATTTTCCTGCTGGTGGGGTGGGTTGATTGCAGGAAACAATCGAGATCACGAGGGGAAATAGAGTATATATCTAGGAGATCACCAACTGAATTTTTCTAGCTCTATATCATTGCCAAAAAGGACTGTCTTGACTTTAAATTAATTTTTACATGCAGAAATGACTCTATATTGGTAGAAGCATGCAACTCTCTAGAAAGTACGAGCTCGGCCAAAATGATGGATTGGCAAGGGCTTTAATTTTTGTGCTCGTTGTCGGTTCTCCACTGTGAAAACTACCGTATTTTACAGTATGGATGCAATTTATGTGCATGCATATAGAAATATAAACTCGTGGTTTTAAACCATTAATTAATGGGGAAAGTTTTTATTGTAAAGTAATTTTGTTTGGTCTAGACTAGAGTAAGAAATATTTAATGAAATCGTAGTTGTAAAAATCGAAATCGGACTTTGATTCGGATTTGAAGGGAGTCATTGGATCGGACCGATTCATAAAAAATCAGAAAAAAATTTGTTTATCCCATCCCGCCCATGTCTCCCCACACCTACCCCACCGCCAGATCTCCTCTGCCGCCTTGTCCCCCATTGCCATCCCGCTAGAATCGGCCGATTCTTGTCATCATCGACTCGGGGTGATAATTGGCTCTTATTGGCGTGAATCGGCCAATTCTTGGTCTGATTTTTTACCACCGGTAATTTTACTTGTTTTTGCACTGAGCCGAGTTAAATCGGCCAATTCCGAATGGAATTAGACGATGTTTGCATCTATGAATGAAATGCGTGGGAAAAAAATTCAAACATAACATATTGTGAAAATTGACCTCCCTATCTAGCTTTACACATGAATGCTTTGGTGGGAGGACACATGAATGCTACACACACTTGAACTCAGTGAAGTTATTTACTTTCATACTTTTTTTTGTTCAATGTGTTTTGACGTGTATTTAACAGTGTCTTCCAATCTCTTGACACCAAAAAGGTTCTTTCGATCTATTTTACTTATCGAGTCATACTGACCGACAACTTTAAATATGACTCGACTTGATTGTAACATTCAATCTATAAATAGTCTCCACCAATTAAATTTTTTAAATCAATTAATAGAACTTAAAATAAGTTAATAATTTATAAATAAACTTTCTTAATAAATAAATTTAGCGTATAGATTATTCATAAAGGAAGCTAAGCCATGGATGTCAATTTTCGAACAATATTCTCCTTGCCTAGTGAAAAATTAGCGTCTTATTAGTAAAAAAACTATCAATTATCAAATCGTCCAAAGGAATTTAAAACTTCCCCTTTTAATTTTTTATCTCTTCCCGCCTTTTTTTTCTTTGAACTTGTAGAACTCCAAAAACCTCAACTTTTATATAAACGTCTACTTACCCCATTCTTCCTCAATCTAGTCTATTATTTCCCGATATAAGAAATAATATCCATCCTCTTCAACTTTTATGTAAACCATGCCCTTATTCTTTTACAACCCCAACAATTTCAACTTTTATATAAATATTCCTTCTCGCATTCTCAATCGCATTAGGGCGGTAAAGCAAAGCAAATATTTAAATTAATAGATTTAGCAGTTATTAAAAAAATAAAATCATTAAATAATAATTAATTTTAGCCTAAATAATTTTATAAATAAAAAATATTCCTAAAGTATTCAATTTTTTAATAATGCAATTTATTAATAGAAAAAATTAATATTATTAAATTTTAATTTATGTTTCACATACAAAAATATTAATTTATTTATGACAATATTATTATTAACAACTATCTTACATAAATTTTATAAACAAAAGTTTTTAATTATATCAATGAAAATAATTCTACTTAAATTATATAAATGAAAGTTTTTTAAGTCTTTCCTTATTCTTTGTTCTTATAAAACTCCAAACACATCAACTTCTATATAAACATTTTTCCTTATTCTTATAGAACTTCAAACGCCTCAACTTTTATATAAATGCTTTTCCTTTCTTATAGAACTCCAAACACAACAACTTCTATATAAACATTTGCTTGCCCCTTCTTCAATCACGTCCATCGTCATATATTATATTAATTACTTATATATATTTCAAGAGAGAAGAGTTCATTAATTAATTAGTCGTCATGGGCGGCGGTGGTTTCATTGCATGTTCTCGCAGGGACAACCCTCTTTACAGTGAACAAAAGCTCACGTGGGCCATCCTCGTCGCCGGCTGCATGGCCGCATGCAGCAGCCTCCTCTTCGGCTATGATATCGGCATCTCTGGCGGGGTATCGACCATGGACTCTTTCCTGCATAGGTTCTTCACCGGCGTGTACCGCAACATGCAATCCCACGTCGCCTCTGACAGCAACTATTGCAAGTTCAACAGTCCCATCCTCACGCTCTTCACCTCTTCCCTCTACATCGCCGGCCTTGTCGGCTCCTTCGCTGCCTCATTCACCACCAGAGTCCATCGGCCGGAAAGCCTCCCTCTTGATCGGCGGCGGCGTGTTCCTTGCCGGGGCAATGACCAATGCCTTGGCCATGAACGTGGGCATGCTCATCGGTGGTCGACTCTTGCTGGGACTAGGCATCGGGTTTGGAGTGCAGAGCGCCCCTTTGTATTTATCGGAGATGTCGCCACCAAAGCATAGAGGTGCGCTCAACATCTGCTTCACACTGCTCATCACCGTGGCCATCTTGGTTGCCAATGTCATCAACTACTTCACCAACAAGATGAGCGGTGGCGAGGGGTGGCGGTGGTCGCTCGGGCTTGCCATGGTCCCGGCGGCCATCATGACGATCGGGGCGTGTTTTCTACCAGACACGCCCAACTCACTCATCGAGCGGGGTCGGAACGACGAGGCGCTAGCCAATCTCATCAAAATCAGAGGAACCCTGCACGTCGACCCTGAGTTTCAGGACTTGGTGAAGGCCAGTGAGGCAGCGAAGAAGGTGAAAAATCCGTGGCGTGCTCTGCTGAAGCGGCGCAACTGGCCGCACCTGTGCATAGCAATCTTCCTCCCTATGCTGCAGCAGTTCACCGGCATCAACGTGGTGATGTTCTACCAGCCGATGTTGTTCAAGACCCTCGGCTTGGGTAGCGGCGCCTCCCTGCTGTCCTCTGTCATGAGCGGCCTCGTAAACGTCCTCACCACCTTCGTCTCCATCGCCGTGGTGGACCGCTTCGGCCGCCTCTTGCTCCTCTTCGGCTTTGGCGCCTCTAGCACCGGCGTCCGCTCCGCGTCCTACGCCTGGGCCCTGCTGGTCGCCATATGCATCTACGTCTCCGGCTATGCCTGGTCATGGGGGGCCCTTGTGTGGCTCCTCCTCAGCGAGACCTACTACGACCAACGCCTTTGTGCTTACACCCATGATAATAATTTCTGTTTATAATTTATATAAGCAGAACCAGAAGAATCAGATGAATTAGAATTTGACCTTAGATGAGAACTCTCATAACGAGGGAGGACAAATCAGGTCATGTACAAGGGCATGGCATAAATTATTCACCTGTTCGCTATAAACTTATTACATACCTGCCAAAGTGAAAGAGACTCCTCTATGAGTTG
>JAURVB010005471.1:0-24803 GCA_033002965.1 Piper betle
CGCATGTGCTTCGTTCGGTTGTGTGTAGTAAAAAATATATCGGGATTTAAAGCGAACCTGCGGTGGATTGGGATGAAGAGGGATGTTTTGAATTTACATGTCTCTAAGTGTCAGACTTGCCAACAGATCCAAAGCCCAACACATCAACTACCCTAGAGGACTAATTACAACCTTTAGAAATACCCATCGTGGTAAGGTGGGGGTGTGTCACATGCGATTTTGTTTCAAAGCTCCCAAGAACTCAAAGAAGCATGACTCCATATGGGAAGTTGACGGACCGAGTAACTAAGGTGAGCTCACTTATGCCCCACGAAATCAATGAGAACGGTAGAATACCTTGTGGGATTATATGTTGGCAATATTGTCAAATTGCATGCGATTCCGAAGGAGATGGTCTCTGACCGCGATCCCCTATTCAGCTCACATTTCTGGGATGCTTTCCAAAAAGCCATGGGAACTCAGATTAAGTTGAGTACAGCATATCATCCCCAAACTGATGGTCAGAGTCGAGAGGACTATTCAAACTTTGGAAGATTTGTTAAGAGCTTGCATTCTTGACTGGGGGGTGACTGGGAGAAACACTTAGCCTTAGCTGAATTCACCTACAATAACTCTTACCAAGCCAGTATAGGGATGGCACCATTTGAAGCCTTATATGGTAGGTCCTATAGATCTCCATTGTGCTGGCTGCAGTCTACCGAAGCCAGTTATAGTCAGGCCAGAGATGGTGAGGGAAGCAACTGAAAAGGTGAAACTCATTCAGCAAAGACTTAAGGCAGCTACAGGATCAACAAAAGAGTTATGATGATACTCGAAGGAAGGACCTAGAGTTCAAAGTTGGGGAGTTTGTGTACCTAAAGACATCTCCTACGAAGGGGGTGATCAGATTAAAATATCAGGAAAGTTAAAGCCAAGATTCATAGGACCGTTTCCAATCCTGGATCGAGGTTGGGAATTATGCATATAGATTAGCATTGCCACCAAGCCTTGCTGGAGTACACAATATTTTCCATGTGTCAATGCTAAAGAAGTATGTACGGGATGAGGATCATATCATCACAAATTTTGAAGACTTAGAGCAACAATCAAATTTAACTTACAAAGAAAAGCCGATCCGCATCCTGGCAAGAGAAATAAAGACACTAAGGAACAAGGAAATTCCTTTGGTTAAAGTATTGTGGAAAAATTAGGGGTCAGAAGAAGTTACATGGGAGACTGAATAAGAAATGGTAAGGAAATACCCTAGCCTATTTGTCGCAAAGGAGTTTTATAATTGTAGCGGCATGAACCGATCCCAAAGAAATAAATAAAGTTAATCTTAATTATTCTGTTGCTTGTTATGATATTTCGAGGACGAAATATTTCAAAGTTGGGGAGATTGTAAAGACCGTGGAAAAAAAATTTTTTTAATATATTCGACTCGGGCAGGGAAGGATCGAACGTTAGAGAATTAATATTAATTATATTATATTCTCTACCCGGTTAAGTCTACCCGGTTAAATATTTTATTCTTTACCCGGTTACCCGGTTAAAGGAATTAAATACGGGTGTTAGTGTGTTTCCACAAACCCTAGCCGTCATTTCATTTATAAAGGACGTCCTCCACCCTAGCCTTCATTTGCATTCTCTTCTCCTCTTCCTTGCCGGCGTGTCTTCTTCCTTGCTTAGGTATTCTTCCTATCTCCTTCTTCTTAATTTTCTTGCATGCATATTTTAATTTGATAATAAGCTTTATAATCGTGAGGATTAAAAGTTTAAAATCAATAAGAAAACAAATATAATTTTACACCGGAGAAACTAAAATTGCCGACGAGTTTCCCCTGTTCGGCGAGATGGGCAAGCACGGGCAAGCCTCGTCGGGAATCAGTGGCGACGACCGTTCTGACGTCGGAAGATGATCCAACTCTCTTCGTCGATCAGTATAGGGTTGATCTCACGGTTGTGGATGCCGGCCTAGGGTGGTGAATAGACAAAAACAGGGGACGGCGGCGAAAACAGGGGCGACGGCGGTGGGTGAAGAAATCCGGCCGTCCTGGGTGGCGACGGGTCCCAATATGGCCGGGGAAGGTAGATAGGTGGTCGACGGTGACGAGGCGACCACCCAATTGAGGCGGCGACGCTCGCCGGCGGTGGAATCGCCGCCGCGAGCGCGCCGCTAGGAGGGCGATGCGGGCGTCGCCGCGGCTGGAATACGGCCGGAGTTGGCCGGGGCGACACCACAATGGCATGGCAAGTCTGGGCGGCGACTATTGACGGCTGCCGGAGACGGTTGCCGGCGGCGGCTGGAGGGCGGATGCTGTCGGGAACAGGGGATGGCGCCGGAGAAGAAGAAGAAGAAGAAGGGCGGTGGCAATTCTGTAAATACTGGTTGACTCGATACCGACTCGAGTTAAAAATAATACAAACTCGTAATAAATCTTTAAAAATAATTATTTTAACGGGTTATAGGGTAAAGTTACTAAACTAATTAGTTATTGGACGAAGTCGACATGGACATAAGTAATAAAAAATACGGTAATGAGAAACTGTCGATAATTAATCGGCGTAATAAAAGCGATTAAATTAAATCGGACGGTTATAAGTGATTAATAAATAAAGATGTTACCTTTACCATATTAAATTTAATATTAGGAAAATAAAGTGATTATTTTAATAACGAGTCAGTAATGTAGAAAATGAGTTATTAAACTATAGTCGGGTAGCAATCACTCGCGTCGAACCTAAATAGCATAATGGAAATAAATAAAGTTCGAAACTTTATAGAGTCAAATAATTTAAAATAATTGTATTAATAATATTTATGAATTAAAATAATACAAATTATTTTAAATAATTTAATTGAACAACTTAATTAATTAAATTGCTGTAAGTAATAGTAGCGATTAAAAAAATTATAACCGAAGGAAAATATACTAATAATAGTAATTAAATATTTGGGTATAAGTTGATAATTATTTTATTATTTGTTAGGTGTTAATTATGATCTAGATTATTAATGTAAAGTAGGATTTAAATGATTATGTCACATGAATAGTGTAATTTTAATATTGTTGAAATTTAATAGTGATATATATATATATTAGTCATTTAGTTGCATGCATTTCTACTCGAATAAAATTATACTTATGTATAATTTTATGTCCTCGTTCAGATTAGGATCATTGGTCGCAGCTGCAAGTTCGAAATATCCAGGTCCGTATAATTATTTAAAATGTTGTATTTTCCCTTGTGGATAACCTGGTCAGCCTGAGCCCAGATTCGACCACCATGCACCGAGTGCAACCGGGGTCAAGGAATTGACTCAGTCTGACACGGGCTACGCCCTTCATAATCATATAATGGACATGATGGACTGACCCATCAGCCAATCAATTGGACATGGCGGATTGGACTCGCCAGCCAATTACGGACATGGTGGATTGGACCCACCAGCCGATAACGGACATGGCGGATTGGACTCGCCAGCCGGTAATGGACATGATGGACTGACCCATCAGCCAATAAATTGGACATGGCGGATTGGACTCGCCAGCCAATTACGGACATGGTGGATTGGACCCACCAGCCGATAACGGACATGGCGGATTGGACTCGCCAGCCGGTAATGGACATGATGGACTGACCCATCAGCCAATAAATTGGACATGGCGGATTGGACTCGCCAGCCAATTACGGACATGGTGGATTGGACCCACCAGCCGATAACGGACATGGCGGATTGAGACTCGCCAGCCGGTAATGGACATGATGGACTGACCCATCAGCCAATAAATTGGACATGGCGGATTGGACTCGCCAGCCAATTACGGACATGGTGGATTGGACTCACCAGCCGATAACGGACATGGCGGATTGGACTCGCCAGCCGGTAATGGACATGATGGACTGACCCATCAGCCAATAAATTGGACATGGCAGATTGGACTCACCAGCCAATTACGGACATGGTGGACTGACCCATCAGCCAACTAATGGACATGGTGGATTGGACTCACCAGCCGATAACGGACATGGCGGATTGGACTCGCCAGCCGGCAATGTACATGATGGACTGACCCATCACCCAATAGGTGGACATGGTGGACTGACCCATCAGCCAACTAATGGACATGGTGGACTGAACCATCAGCTAATAAATGGTCATGTTGGAATGGTCACAAGTGCCAATATTATAGATAATGATAGGGAGTTTATGGACTTGTTTTATTTAATTATACGGCTTAGTGGTTAATCACTAACGCGGAATTGCCTCCGCAGGTTAGCAGCTGGACTTAAAGACTAAGAGACGACAGGGTGGTTCGTCTACCAATGCATGTGGTGAACGGTTAATAAGCGGACTTCCCTTTTTACTTTTCTTGTGTTATAAATGTGGTTATGGGAAACGGTCGAAGACTGTGGGATAATTACTTCATGCATTGTCAATTGAACATAAGTTCTTTTGAGTTAGAAATGCTACACTTATTTGCTTTCATATTATTCATGTAACCTTTTAAGTAACAGCTGATCCGGTTAGGATTGGTTGTTATAGGGTTGGTTTTTGTTAAATTTTGAGTAACACCTAGCCAGCAAGGCCCACAATATTGTGAAAAATGGCGGGTCGTTACACTTTTGCTTTGACAAATGCACCAGCGGCCTTTATGTCACTTATGAACACGGTGTTCCACGAATACTTGGATAAGTTTATTATTGTGTTTGTGGATGACATTCTGGTCTATTCAAATAATGAGGAGGACCATGGGAAACACTTGTCCATTGCTCTTCAAGTTTTGAGGGAGAATCAATTGTTCGCCAAGTTATCAAAGTGTGACTTCTGGCTGGAGGAGGTGAAATTCCTCGGACATGTTGTCTCAAAGGCGGGAGTCGCAGTGGATCCATCAAAAGTGAGAGCAGTTACTGATTGGCCACAACCCAAGTCAGTCACAGATATCCGAAGTTTCCTTGGACTAGCAGGTTACTATCGGAAGTTCATTAAAGATTTCTCCTTGGTGGCATCGCCAATGACTAAGCTTACACGCAAGGGAGTCAAGTTCGAATGGAGTAACAAGTGTGAGGAGAGTTTCCAATCTTTGAAGAAGAGTTTAACTACTGCACCAGTTTTGACTATACCAAATGGCAATGAAGGATTTGTGGTCTTCAGTGATGCATCTCTAGTGGGGTTAGGATGTGTCCTTATGCAAGATGGTAAGGTGGTGGCTTACGCCTCTCGCCAATTGAAGATTCACGAGCAAAATTATGCAACCCATGACTTGGAACTGGCAGCAGTTGTGTTTGCTCTGAAAATTTGGAGACACTATTTGTACGGAGCTCAGTTCGAGGTTTTCACCGACCACCAAAGTTTGAAGTATATCTTCACCCAGAATGACCTTAACCTTCGACAGAGGCGGTGGATAGAATACTTGAAGGACTATGATTTCCAAATTTTATACCATCCGGGAAAAGCGAACGTTGTAGCCGACGCGTTGAGTCGGAAGGGCAAGGTGGACAAGGGTCAACAGCTAGCTAGACTTTGGGCTATGTCAGCTGAGGTGGTAGCTATTAACCCAGTGGAACGAATGACAGGACTACTGGCGAACCTGGTTATCTCCAATGAATTGGTGGACCGAGTTAAGCTAACACAAATGGAAGATGAGAAGCTGAATGAAATGTTGGACAAAACTCCTGACATTGTAGCAGATTCCAACAGTGTAATCAGATTTAGAGGGAGGTTGTGTGTACCCAACAATGATGCATTAAAGCGAGATATCCTGGAGGAAGCTCATCGTTCAAGGTTCTCAATACACCCTGGTGTTACAAAGATGTACCAGGACTTAAAACGAACCTACTGGTGGATTGGGATGAAGAGGGATGTGGTGGATTTTGTTTCCAAGTGTCAGACGTGCCAATTGATCAAAGCCCAACATCAACTACCCGGTGGATTATTACAATCTTTAGAGATACCTACCTGGAAATGGGAGCGTGTCACATGTGATTTTATTACTAAACTCCCAAGGACTTTGAAGAGACATGACTCTATATGGGTGGTTGTGGACCGTTTGACTAAGGCAGCTCACTTTATCCCCACAAAATCAACAAGGACGGCAGAATACTTAGCAGAACTGTACATAAATAACATTGTCAGGCTGCATGGAATTCCAAAGGAGATAGTCTCTGACAGAGATCCCCTATTCACGTCACATTTTTGGGAAGTTTTCCAAAAAGCTATGGGGACCCAAATCAAGTTAAGTACAGCATATCACCCCCAAACTGATGGTCAGAGTGAGAGGACCAATCAAACCTTGGAGGATTTGTTGAGAGCTTGCATCCTCGACTGGGGAGGAGATTGGGAGAAACACTTAGCCTTGGCTGAATTCACCTATAATAACTCTTACCAAGCCAGTATAGGAATGGCACCGTTTGAAGCTTTATACGGTAGGCCTTGTCGATCTCCATCATGCTGGTTGGAGTCTACAGAGGTGGTTATGGTCGGGCCAGAGATGGTGAGAGAAGCAGCTGAAAAAGTGCAACTCATCCAGCAAAGGCTTAAGGCAGCTCAGGATCGGCAGAAAAGTTATGCTGACACTCGAAGGAAGGACTTAGAATTCCAAGTTGGGGAGTTCGTCTACCTTAAGACCTCACCTAAAAAGGGAGTGATCAGATTTAGAACATCAGGGAAGTTGAAGCCAAGATTCATAGGACCATTTCCAATTCTGGATCGAATCGGAAGTTGTGCATATAGATTAGCATTACCACCAAGCCTTGATGGTGTACACAATGTCTTTCATGTGTCAATGCTAAAGAAATATGTACGAGATGAGAATCACATTATCACAAATTTTGCAGATTTAGAGCTACAATCGGATTTAACCTACGAGGAAAAACCGATTCGCATCTTAGCAAGGGAAACAAAGACACTCCGTAACAAGGAGATCCCTTTGGTAAAGGTATTATGGAGAAATCAGGGATCAGAAGAAGCTACATGGGAGACTGAACAGGAAATGGCCAGAAAATATCCTAGCCTGTTTGTAGCATAAAATCCGTGTAATTGTTGTAACATGAACTTATACCGGAGATGTACTTAATCATGAATATCCTATTAATGCTATGATATTTCGGGGACGAAATAATTCTAAGTTGGGGAGATTGTAAAGACCCGGAAAAAAATAATAATAATAATAGTAATAATAATAATAATAATAAATACGTTCGTCGTGGTGGGATCGAATGTTGGAAAATTTAATTTTTTTCCATACAAATTATTTACCGTCAACCGGTTAACTGTGAATTACCCGGTTAAGTGAAAAGTATTTTAACCGGTTAATTATTGTTTAATCGGTCAAGCGGAATCAAACCGTTTAAACAATAAAGTGAATCATATCGATTACCCAGTTACTCGATTAAGTGAAATACGGGCGAAGTAAGTTTTCACAAACCCTAGCCTTCATGACATTATATAAAGAGAAGGGGAGGGCGTCATCCACATAATTTCTCTTCAGACAGACGCCGGCTTCCTCCTTCGCTCGGGTAATTCTTCTTCCTTTCCTCTTCTTAGTTGCATAAATACACATGCTCAAATGGATAATAAGCATGTTTAGATAATAAGCATGATAAACATAAAATTAAAATCTGAAATCAACGAAGAGAAGGGGAACACTAGGAGGTCATCCTGATGTTTTGCAGCAGCAACAACGCCATCTTCCATCCTTGTGAGTTGGGTTGACGTGCTGGAAGTAGGGAGTGCTCCCGGCGGTGCTGCTGGCCGGACGGAGTCGCCTTGGGTGGCCGAGTCAGACCGTCGAGGAGGGATGCAAATCAGGAACGTGAAGGGAGACCAGGTCGGTGTTGCCATGGGTGGTGTTGCTGGCCAGACGTGGATCCGCCATGGAAAGTGCAGACTGGTCGTCACCTGGGGTGGTGCTGGTCGTCACCTTGATGGGGCAGGACATGGTCGCCATGGCTGCTGGTCGGCCACCATGAATGGTGAAATTAAGGTCCCCATGTAGGGTGTAGTCCGAGTTCCATGAGATAGCAGCGGATAAAGATTGGATCTTTGGGGTTTTCCAATCGGATCAGTGGGGTAGATAGAAGATGGGGTCTGAAATTGGGTGGAAGGAAAAGAAGACATGCTGGTTTTGGGTGCGAAGAAGAAGAAGGTATGGGAAAGAGAAGGACGTCGGGGAAGAAGAATGGCAGTTTTGTAAATATGGGATGACTCGATACGGTCGAGTTAAAAATAAATTACAAATAACTGTACTAGTGACATCCTTAAATTAGGATAATACAAATCAGTTAAAGAATATACTAATACTAGTAATTAAGTATTGAGTATGGTTAATAATTAAATTATTAACTGGTAAATGAAGGTTTTATTTGGGATATTTAATTGGAAATGTGAAAAAAGGACTTAATTGATTATATCACATTGATAATAAATTATCATTGGACTTACTGGAAATTAAATAATTAATGAAGTCCAGCATGATATATTTTATATCTTCAAAATGGATAGTTATACTAGTCATGTAGTTGCATGTAGGTTCATGCAAATAAAATTATACTAATGTATAATTTTATGCCCTCATTCAGATTAGGGTTAGCGGATTACAGTCAGACGAAATCACAAGTCAGGTACGTATAATAGGTAGAACATCGTACTTTCCTTGTTGGTAGCCTAGGTCGGCCTGAGCCCAGATTCGACCACCATGCACCGAGTGCAACCGGGGTCAAAGAATTGACTCAGTCCGACACGGGGTCGTATTATGTGCGTAAATTGTGTAATGCATCGACATTGTTTTGGAGTAGTGATAGCCGCCCCATAAAAAGGCTACGGCTGGGGTGAGCGAGGCACAACGATTCCTCCATCGCACTGGAGTGCAGTGATAGCCTCCCCATAAAAAGGCTACGGCCGGGGTGTGTGAGGCACTGGCACTAGAATTGGTAGTGAGAGCTTCCCCACAAACGGGGCGTAGCAATCACCTGAGTGCAGTGATAGCCTCCCCATAAAAAGGCTACGGCCGGGGTGTGTGAGGCACTGGCACTAGAGTTGGCAGTGAGAGCTTCCCCACAAACGGGGCGTAGCAATCACTTGAGTGCAGTGATAGCTTCCCCATAAAAAGGCTACGGCCAGGGTGTGCAAGGCACTGGCACTGGAGTGCAGTGATAACCTCCCCATAAAAAAGGCTACGGCCGGGGTGTGTGAGGTACTGGCACTAGAGTTGGCAATGAGAGCTTCCCCACAAACGGGGCGTAGCAATCACCTGAGTGCAGTGATAGCTTCCCCACAAAAAGGCTACGGCCGGGGTGTGCGAGGCACTGGCACTGGAGATGGTAGTGGTAGCCTCCCCACAAAAGGGCTACGGCCGGGGTGTGCGGATCATAGCGGATACCTCCTCCGCATTGTTTTGGAGTATAGCGGAATCGCTCCACCGCATATTAAAATGAACATAGGGAAATAGTGGAATGTACTTGACTTGTTTTATCTATTATACTACTTAGTGTTGTAATCACTAACGCGGAATTGCCTCCGCAGGTGTGTAGATACGAAATTAGGTGATTGACAACCAGAGCATGGAGCAAAATAAATATGGGGACTCCCTTTTTATTTATTTGAGAAATAAGTGTGGCTACTGGGAAACGGTCCAAGACTGTGGGATCTTTATATATGTTTTTGTTAGAAATGCTAGACATATTTGCTAAATTGTGAGTAACACCTAGCCAGCTAGGCCCACAATGTTGTGAGAAATGGCGGGTCGTTACACGACTGGTCGATTTAAATGAAGAGGGATGTTGTCAGACTTGCCAACAGATCATTGCCCAACATCAACTACCCGGTGGACTATTGCAACCTTTAGAAATACCTACTTGGAAATGGGAGTGTGTCACATGCAATTTTATTGCAAAACTTCCAAGGACTCAGAAGAAGCGTGACTCCATATGGATGGTTGTGGACCGACTAACTAAGGCAGCTCACTTCATCCCCACAAAATCAATGAGGATGGCGGAATACTTGGCAGGATTGTATGTCGATAACATTGTGAAGTTGCATGGGATTCCAAAGGAGATAGTCTCTGACCGAGATCCCCTACTCACCTTACATTTCTGGGGAGCTTTCCAAAGAGCCATGGGGACCCTGTAGGTCTCTATCGTGCTGGCTGGAGTCCACCAAAACCGTTATAGTTGGGCCAGAGATGGTGATGGAAGCAACTGAAAAGGTGAAACTCATTCAGCAAAGGCTTAAGGCAGCTTAGGATCGACGAAAGAGTTATGCTGATACTCGAACGAGGGACTAAGAGTTCCAAGTTGGGGAGTTTGTGTACCTAAAGACATCTCCTAGGAAGGGGGTGATCAGATTTAGAACATCAGGGAAGTTCGAGCCAAGATTCATAGGATCGTTCCCAATACTGGATCAAGTTGGAACTTGTGCATATAGATTAGCATTGCCACCAAGCCTAGTTGGAGTACACAATGCTTTCCATGTGTCAATTCTAAAGAAATGTGTATGAGATGAAGATCATATAATCACAAATTTTGAAGACTTAGAGCTACAATCAAATTTAACTTATGAGGAAAAGCCAATTCGCATCCTACAAAAGAAATAAAGACACTCAGGAACAAAGAAATTCCTTTGGTAAAAGTATTGTGGAAAAATCACTGGTTAGAGGAAGCTACATGGAAGACTGAACAAAAAATAACAAGGAAATACCCTTGCCTATTCGTGGCATAAGATTCTTATAATTGTAGTAGCATGAACCAATACCAAAGAAATAATAAATCATGATTATCCTATTGTCCGTTATAGTATTTCAGGGACGAAATATTTTTAAGTTTGGTAGATTATAATGATTGTAAAAAAAATAAAAAATAAAGAATAAAAAATAAAAATTACATTGTTTAAAAATCTTTGACTCGGTCCGGGAAGGATAGAACATTTGAGAATTATTATTATTATTATTTTAGTTAAGACATAAGATTTTAAGGGAGTTGGGTAGCGTTTCTACCCAGTTAAATTCGAGTGTGGGGGTGTTTTCCCATACCCTAGCCATCATTTTCGTGTTGGCGTGTTTTCCCATACCCTAGCCATCTGCTTCTCATCTTCTTCTCCTCTTCCTTACCGGAGCCAGCTTCCTCCTTGTTTGGGTATCCTCCCTATCTGCCTATTTTAAGTTTCCATGCATGCATATTTTGAAATGTATAAATGAATGATAGTTGATAAAAACTGTTGCGGTTTCTACTCCTCTCGGCTTTGTGTTTTGGGTTGTTTTTTATTCACTGTTGAAGGATCGTTGCTGCTAGTAGCAATGAATGGGATAATGGGCAATGCTGTGGGGGATAGTTTCATGTTCGGGTTTGTTCCTTTGGTGCTTGTCAAGTTAGGCATCCATATCAGTTTCTTGGCCAAGGCTCATGTCGTGCATGCTCACAGCGCTTGGCCTTGATGGTGTGGATTATTGTGCGGGGAGAAGGGAAGCTTTCCTGGCAGTACTGCTGGCCAGGCGTCATCCGCCTTGGTGCAAGACAATGTTCGCCTTGGATAGCTACTCTAAAGCATGAACTTTAGGCTTCCTCTCTAGCTGTTTTATTTTGTTGTTGACACTTTGTTGGGATGTGCTATATGGTTCTTCAATTCGATTGCTGGGGAAGGTTGCAGTTAGTGAAGGCATTGTGATCTTGCACTGCTGGTTTTATGTTGATCGTGACATCATATGTTGTGGTTTTGTTCAGAGTATTGGGAGTGTTACAACAATTTTATGTCGTGGAATTGTATGCAGTTGGCCATGGAAATAAATGATGAAGCTATACCTTTTCTTTAATGTGCTGTCTTGTTGTAATATTTTGTTAAGGATTGCCATACCTATTTTCTTTCTTGGTCACTCTGTCTTTATTTTATTTTATTTTTTTCATATTTATTTGTTTTATTCTATGCGCGTTGATGTTTTGTGGACAAAATAAAGCTATATTTAGCGTTTATGAGTAATATAAATTTATTCTTCAATACATGTTGGAATAAATTTATGGTATATAAATGTTCTTTGATGATCTAAGTAGTTAATACATGGACATGACCCTGATGACTAAATTGATAATCAACGTATGCCTACAAATAATCACGATTGGGTTAAATAAATGGGGTAAATCCATCAATAATATAATTGCTATAGTGATAAATTGTTGATAATTAATTCGTGCACTATATTAGTAGTAGCTTTTATTTAATGAATTAAGTATCTAGTACTCACTAAATTGCTATTAATAGTGATAGTGATTAAAGATTAAAACTGTAAACCTAATCGTCAAGAACGTTGGTTAAGTAATTGTCATCTCAAAGGAAAATATACTAATAATAGTAATTAAATACTTGTTTTGTAAGTTAATAAAAAATTTTATCATTAGTTAAGTGTTAATTCTGATTTAAATAATTAATTTAAATTGTAAAGTATGACTTAAAATGATTACGTCACATGAATGATTAATTATCTCACTAGGCTTGTCATAAATGTTGAGAGTTTAATGTTTAATATTGTTTGAATGTTCTATACTTTGTGTTGTCGAGTTTTAATAACAATCATTTAGTTGCATGTATTTCTACTCGAATAAAATTATACTTATGTATAATTTTATTTTCTAGTTCATATTAGGATTGTCGGTCATGGTTGTGAGTTCTGTTGCTAACTATCCAGGTCCGTATAATTATTTGGTATGTTGTATTTTCCTTTTTGGCAGCCCTAATCGGCCTGAGCCCTGATTCGACCACCATGCACCGAGTGCAACTTGGATTAAGGAATTGACTTAGTGCGACAGGGGGCCGCACCCTTAAAAAATTACTATGTAGAAGTCTTAGTTGACTTGAGTTCATACCCGACCACCATGCGCTGAAAGCAACTAGGGTTAATTAATTGACTCAATCCAACACAGGGCAGAACCCTTTGAAAGATTAAATACCTGTCCCAGTGCCGAAAGGGGTGGCAGGGCGCAGTTGCGCAAGACGGCTCATTCTGCACTTGTGATACCAAGAGGGTGAGTCAATGGCAAATATCGGTAACTACAAGCCATGGGCCACGTAGCGTGTGTGCACATGCATGGGATTGTAGCTGGATGGGGTAGCCACCCCTCCCAGCATAATTGAAGCTCAGCATAAGCTCATAACTACTAAAAGTCTCGAGAAATGATAATAGGGATTATATTGACTTGTTTCATTTCATTATGCGGCTAGTGGTTTTATCACTAATGCAAAATTGCCTTTGCAGGTGAGCAACTTCGGATTGAGGATTAAAAGTGTGGTTGGCGGTTCTCTTACCAACCTTGGTTTGGTGAATTGATAATAAATTGGACTTGCTTTTATTCTCTTGTGTTGTAATTGTAGATATAGGAAATGGTCATAGACTATGGGACTTTGTGCTCGCGTAGTTAATTTATTTTATGTATTGTCACATGCTATCAGAACATGATTTATTTTTATGATTTATAAATTTCTAGAATTATTGTCATGTTACGATTCATGTTCTTGAATGTTATATTTACATCATTTATGTTTTTGAGTAACCCCTGGCCGGTTAGGGCGGGTCGTTACACTGTGTGATCCTTGTACCTAGGATGGTCAATGCCAAGGTGAATACACGAGTTAGTTATTGTACGATTTTTGAGTTGTTTGTAATTGTATGAGTTGGATTACCTTTCATGTCTCAATTAGTGATTGTGCATCAGTTACCGGGTTGGTGTGGGCGAAAGAGGTAATAAGGGGTTAGGCTTTCTTGGTTAGGGTGTGACACCCCAAATCCAGTTCACACTCGTGAACCAAATTGGCATATTACAGGACCCGGCTAGGACGGCCACCCAAACCTAACCCGTGCAGACGTACTCTTGGCATCTTAAGATGAAGATATGACTCATTATGCATGGATAGTTGCAGAGAACCCTAACATGCTACTATTTGGGTGACATGAAAAACCAATTTACACACCAACAATTGAAATAAAGTCAATAATAATTCCAAAATAAATCTGATAGAGTCTCCCCTGAAATAGCAATTAGGGGCCATCCTGTGAAATCATCATACAAAAATATATAAATATATACAAGATATTTTGCATTCACATAAAATTCTAATCTACTGTCTACATCATTCAAAGCTTGGGTCTCGACCCACCTGTTCATGCTATTCACATTTCACATCATATCATCATGTTCTGCATTTCATCACATCATTTTCAATATAATATCATAAACAAAATATTAACTTGCTATCATCTGACATGTGTGTGCAAGTGACATCACTACTCCTCTGTCTAGGCTAGCACATCCAACGCATACTCTCCAGTTACGTATATTATAAAAACATGTTAGTAACGAGCGTTAATGGATCAAAATATAACTATAACAAGCTTACCATGAGAGCTAACTCTCATATGAAGAAAAACATTCGTATTCTACACCAGAACTCTCTGAAGGGCACCTACTGAGGAGCTGCCAGGTAGTAGACCCGGTATCATCCCGAACTGACTGATCTATTGATGCCTCTCTCGGCAATTTCTCATTTCATTTTTCTGGTCCCTCTGGACTAGTAGTATATCCTAGGCCCTCTCCTTTCCTTCATAATTCTCCTGGGTTTGAGCATGGAGGTCAAGTACACTCAGGTTGTCACCTTTAGTACCCTTTGAACCACAAGTTTGGATGTACGCTGTACTTAACAATACCTATAAATCTCCATGTTCTTCGGGTGTGACAAACTCAAATGTAGAGTTGTCAGGATCCCTCCGCAATGGAACAACCCGCTCACTAATTTAGAGCCCACTTTGATTGGACCATGCACCCGGCTATGGTACGTGCGAGTCAGTTTTCCCATTTCTCGTCTCACTGAAATGCGATAAAACTATATATATATATATATATATATATATATATATATATATGTATATATATATATATATGTCAGTGTAATGACCTGTCCGAACCGGACCGGGTGTTAGTTAAAAAAGTTAATGTAAATGTAGCATCAAGTCTTTAGTAATTATCTCTCAGGTCATTCTGAGATTAGTAATTTGTCTCTCAGGTCATTCTGAGATTAATAAAAGTCGTCTCCTAGCTCATTCTGAGATTAGAAATTGTCTCCCAGCTCATTTGGAGATTAGATAGTCTCACAATTCATTTAAAGATTAGTCATGGTCTCCTAGTTCATTCTGAGATTAGAAATTGTCTCCCAGCTCATTCTGAGATTAGGTGGTCTCCTAATTCATTTTGAGATTAGTTATGGTCTCCTATTCCATTTAGAGATTAGAAATTGTCTCCTAGCTCATTCTGAGATTAGTGCCAACAAGGCTACCGGTTTGGGAAAATACAACATTTCATTTAGTTATACCAGTTTGAGGAAATACAGCATTTTATATAATTATACCAGTTTGGAAAAATACAACATTTCATATAATTATATGGATCTAGATATTTTAAACTCGCAGCTGCAACGCAATGATAGTAATCTAAATGAGAATATACAATTATACATAAGTATAATTATATTCCAGTAGAAATGCATGCAACTAAATGTCTAATATATATATCATTATTAAAATTTTGATAACATATCATGGAACAATTCAAAAATATTAAATATTAAATTCTCAACAAATATAGTGAGATAATTAATTGTTCATGTGATATAATCATTTAAGGCCTACTTAACAATTTAAATTAATTATCTAAATCATAATTAATACGTAACAGTTGATAAAATAATTATTACTAATAAACAAGTATTTAATTTTCCTTTGCGGTGATAGTTACTTAACCCCTATCTTGATAATTTAGTTGACGATTATAATTTTTAATCGCTAGTATTATTTATAGCAATTAATTAATTAAGTTATTTAAATAAATTATTTAAAATAATTTTTATTATTTTAATTCATAAATATTATTAATACAATTATTTTAATTTATTCGACTCTATAAAGTTTCGAACTTTATTTATTTTTATTATGCTATTTAGGTTGGACGCGAGTGATTTCTACCCGACTATAGTTTAATAACCCATTTTTTATATTAGTGACTCGTTATAAAAATAATCACTTTGTTTACCTAATATTAAACTTAATATGGTAAAGGTAAAATCTTTATTTTATTAATTACTTATAACCGTTCGATTTAATTTAATCGCTTGTTGTGCCGATTAATTATTTCCCATTTATCATTACCATTTTTTTTTATTACTCGTGGCGCTCGCATCGCTGATTCCACCGCCGGTGAGCGTCACCGCGTCAATTGGGTGGTCGCCTTGACACCCTCGGCCCCCTATCGACCTTCCCCAGTTAGATTGGAACCTGTCGCCACCTAGGACGGCCAGATATCTTCACCCACCGCCGTCGCCTATGTTCTTGTTGCGGTCCCCTATTTTTGGCCATTTACCACCCGAGGCCGGCATCCACACACGTGAGGTCGACCCTACACTAATCGATGAAGAGAGTAGGATCATCTTCCGACTTCAGAATGACCGTCGCCACCGATTCCCGGCAAAACTTTGCCTGTGCTTGCCCATCTCGCCGAAACAGGGGACTCGTTCTTGTTGATTTTAAACTTTAATCCTCACAATTATAAAGCATATTATCAAATTAAAATATGCATGCAACTAAATTAAGATGCGGGAGATAGGAAGCATACCTAAGCAAGGGAGAAGACCGGCAAGGAAGAGGAGAACTAGGCGGCTAAGGTGAGGAAGACGCTACTCCCGTATGTGAAAAATGACGTCCTCTTTCAAATTTATAAAATTAAAATGATTGGTAGGGTATGTGAAAACACTCGTATTTCATTTAACCAGGTAAATAATTAACCGGGTTTTGAATATAACACGTTCGGTCCTTCCCAAACCGCGTTCGCGTCCATTTTTTTGTTTTTTTTCACGGCCTTTACAATCTACCTAACTTGGAAATATTTCGTCCCCGAAATATCATAACAGGCAACAGAACTCTAGTATGCTAATCTAGTATGCTAATCTATATGCAAGCAACGAGGCTTGGTGTCAATGCTAATCTATATGCACAATTTCCAACTCGACCCAGGATTGGGAACGGTCCTATGAATCTTGGCATCAACTTCCCCGATATTTAAAATCTGATCACACCCTTCGTAGGAGATGCCTTTAGGTACACAAACTCCCCAACTTGGAACTCTAGGTCCTACCTTCGAGTATCAGCATAACTCTTTTGTCGATCCCTAGCTGCCTTAAGTCTTTGCTGAATGAGTTTTACCTTTTCAGTTGCTTCCTTCACCATCTCTGGCCCAACTATAACTGCCTCGGTAGACACGAGCCGACACGATGGAGATCTACAGGGCCTACCATATAAGTCTTCAAATGGTGCCATCCATATATTGGCTTGGTAAGAGTTATTGTAGGTGAATTCAGCTAAGGCTAAGTATTTCTCCTAGTCACCTCCCCTGTCAAGAATGCAAGCTCTTAACAAATCTTCCAAAGTTTGAATAGTCCTCTCACTATGACCATCAATTTGGGGATGATATGTTGTACTCAACTTAATTTGAGTTCCCATGGCCTTTTGGAAAGCTTCCCAGAAATGTGAGGTGAATAGGGGATCACGGTCGGAGACTATCTCCTTTGGAATCCCATGCAATTTGACAATATTGTCAACATATAATCCTACCAGGTACTCTGCCGTTCTCATTGATTTTGTGGGGATGAAGTGAGCTACCTTAGTTAGTCGGTCCACAACTACCCATATGGAGTCATGCTTCTTTTGAGTTCTTGGGAGCTTTGAAATAAAATTGCATGTGACACTCCCATTTCCACATTGGTATTTCTAAAGGTTGCAATAGTCCGCCAGGTAGTTGATGTTGGGCTTTGATCTGTTGGCAAGTCTGACACTTATAGACAAAATCCACAACATCCGTCTTCATCCCAATCCAAAAGTAGGTTTGCTTTAAATCCTGAAACATTTTAGTAACTCCAGGGTGTATCGAGAACTTTGAGCGATGAGCCTCCTCCAAGATATTCTGCCTCAGTGCATTATCCTTGGGTATACACAACCTTTCTCTAAATCTGATCATACTATTTGAATAAGGTAGAATGTCAGGAATCTTGTCCAACATTTTATTCAGCTCCTCATCACCCATTTTTGCTAACTTAACACAATCAACTAAATCATTGGAAACAACCAAATTTGCCAATAAGCATGTTAGTTGGTCCACCGGGTTGATAGCTACCACTTCTGCTGACATGGCCCAAACTCTAGCTAGCTACTGACTTTTGTCAACTTTGCCCTTTCGACTCAACGCGTCAGCTACCTCATTTGCTTTCCCTAGATGGTATAAGATTTGGAAGTCGTAGTCCGTCAAATATTCTATCCACCGCCTTCGTCGAAGGTTAAGGTCATTATGGGTGAAGATACACTTCAAATTCTGGTGGTCAGTGAAGACTTTGAACTGGGCTCCATACAAGTAGTGTTTCCAAATCTTTAGGGCAAAAACCACTGCTTCCAGTTCCAAGTCATGGGTTGCATAATTTTGCTCATGAATCTTCAATTGACATAGATGCATAGGCTCATGCACCTTACCTTCTTATATAAGGACACATCCTAAACCCAATAGAGAAGCTTCACTGAAGACTACAAATCCTTCATTACCATTTGGGTGTGTCAAGATTGGTGCAGTTGTGAGACTCTTCTTTAGAGACTGGAAACTCTCCTCACACTTACTACTCTATTCAAACTTGACTCCCTTCCTTGTGAGTTTGGTCATTGGCGATGCTACTAAGGAAAAATCTTTAATGAATTTCCTATAGTAACCTGCTAAACCAAGGAAGCTACTGATATCAGTGACTGACTTAGGTTGTGGCCAATCAGTGACCGCTTTCACTATTGATGGATCCACTGCAATTCTAGCCTTGGAGATAATATGGTCGAGGAAATTTACCTCCGTCAACCACAAGTCACACTTTAAGAGCTTGGCGAACAGTTGATTTTCTCTTACAACTTCAAGAGTAATAGACAGGTGCTTCACATGCTCTTCTTCATTATTTGAATAAAACAGAATGTCTTCCGTAAACACGATAATAAGCTTGTCCAGGCATGCGTGGAATATTGTGTTCATGAGTGACATAAAGGCCACTGGTGTATTTGTTAGACCAAAAGGCATAACCAAAAACTCATAATGTCCATACCAAGTTCGGAAAGCTGTTTTTTGTATATCTAACTTTTTTACTTGCAACTGGTGATAACCAAACCTCAAGTCTATCTTAGAAATTATTTCGGCCATTTTTAGTTAATCAAACAAGTCATCAATCCTCGGTAAGGGGTACCGATTCTTGACTGTCACTTGATTTATTTTTCGATAGTTAATACATAGCTGAAGTGATCCATCTTTCTTCTTTACAAAAAGCACAGGGGCTCCCCAAGGTGAAGTACTTGGTCGGATGAAACCTACCTGCAACAACTCCTCTAGTTGTCTCTTTAACACCTTGAGTTCTACTAGAGCCATGCGGTATGGTGCTTTAGAAATTGGTGTTGTTCCGGGTGCTAGGTGAATGGCAAACTCCACTGCCCGCTTAGGAGGTAACCCTGAAAGTTCGTCTAGGAATACACATATTCGCAGATCGAATCCTGCCCTTGAACCAAATTAGCGAACACTAGTGTTTTCTTCGAGACAACGGGCTCTGGAAAATATTGTCCATTAAAAGCTGCCTCAATTCCGCCCACGTGATGGAAGAAATCTCACGTCGATGGAATGTGGTTTTCTCCATGGATTTCTGTGAGATCCCTCAACTTAGTCCCACATCTAATACCTACTGGGAGAAGATCCTGTTTATAAGTAGGAATGGACTAGAGATCTTTAACTTCTGGGGTACCCATTTTAAAGAAATGACTTAGCCCATTACGTTGCACTTTGGGCTGGGTCGTTACAAATGGTATCAGAGCCGACCTGGTTCCGTGTTAGATGGTGGGTTGGATTAGAAACGTTGGCTAGGCTGCCGGTCACGGGCCAGAAAGGACGTGGGTTGGGGCTAGCAACGGGCCAAGAAAAGGCATTTCGGGGACGAAATTCCCTAAGGTGGGTGGATTGTGAGATCCCTCAACTTTAGTCCCACATCTAATACCTACTGGGAAAAGATCCTGTTTATAAGTGGGAATGGACTAGAGATCTTTAACTGCCGGGGTACCCATTTTAAAGAAATGACTTAGCCCATTACGTTGCACTTTGGGCTGGGTCGTTACAAATGGTATCAGAGCCGACCTGGTTCCGTGTTAGATGGTGGGCTGGATTAGAAACGTTGGCTAGGCTGCCGGTCACGGGCCAGAAAGGACGTGGGTTGGGGCTAGCAACGGGCCATGAATAGGCATTTCGGGGACGAAATTCCCTAAGGTAGGTGGATTGTGAGATCCCTCAACTTAGTCCCACATCTAATACCTACTGGGAGAAGATCCTGTTTATAAGTGGGAATGGACTAGAGATCTTTAACTTCTGGGGTACCCATTTTAAAGAAATGACTTAGCCCATTACGTTGCACTTTGGGCTGGGTCGTTACAATTTCCACCAGTAAGATGCTTCCTCTTGAAGCATGCATGTTGTCAATCTCACTTGATGGCGGTAGGGCACAGACAGAGCTCTAAATGCTTTTTTGGTAATGTCAATCCAGCTCTCCGCCTTCATTGGATTGATCCCTCCAATAAATACCTCAGCTCCGTTCTTCTTGAATTCTTCCCCAGTGTAGTGGTCACTATCATCAACCGCTGGCGGCACCACTTGTAGGACTACCAGTGGCACTGGGTTTGGATGCTCCCCTTGCTAGCCAGGGCTTACTAACCCTGCCCACCCTTGGGCACTCCCCTGACGACAACCTGGGGTGATTCTGGGACTCGCTGCAGAGTTTGAGGCTCCATGCCCTTCTACCACTCCCGGTAACTGCTGAAAAATAATTTGAACCACAGAATTTGTATTTTCTAAAGCCTGAGCCAGTCCCTGTATGGCCATCAGGATCTGAGCCAACACATTCTCGGTGTTCGCATTGGCGAGAGTAGCTCGGTTGGACTGTCTACGAGTTCCTGCCATCTAAAACGTTGAACCATCATGGTTCATTTGTTTTTTTTTCAGTTATGACTTAGGTTTTTTAGAGAATGAATGTAAAAACCATGATTTTTATTACAAGACTCGAACCTAAATATTATGAAATAAATATAGATGAACCAATATGGTTGGTTATCAAGTCGACCGGTCATGGTTCGACTTAAGGTCACCTAGAAAATACCTATTCATGAATGAATGATCAGGTGTGAGAATTTAATGAAGGGGTCGTTGAACCTAGGAAATACCAATGGATGATGGGGTGTGAGAATTTAATGAAGGGGCTCGTTGAACCTAGGAAATACCAATGGATGATGGGGTATGAGAATTTAATGGAGGGAATCGTTGAAGTGTATATATATGCAAGAGGAGGGAGTATTTCATCCCTCATCTCCGTCCCAGGCAACCTCCCCATTACTGTGTGAGTATTTCATCCCTCATCTTATTTGTTTCCATTAGGATTCTTCCATGCAAGGTTTGTTGAAGACGCCCTGCCAAGTTGCTAGATCTCCAGCGTCTTATGCATGGGGTTCTTGTCGATTGCTTAGTTGTTTTGTAAATGGACATGTTAATAATTAAATTATCAATTAGATAATGGGGATTTGGATGGGGATAATTAATAATTAATTATCATTAGAATTGCTGAAAATTTAATAAGCAATGAAGACTAACATGAACTAATTACATCATTTAAAATTGATAGTATATTAGTCATGTAAGTTGCATGTAGGTTCATGCAAAATAAAATTATACTAATGTATAATTTTATGCCCTCATTCAGATTAGGGTTCACGGGTCACAATCAGACGAAATCACAAGTCAGGTACGTATAATAGGTAGAACATCGTACTTTCCTTGTTGGTAGCCTAGGTCGGCCTGAGCCCAGATTCGACCACCATGCACCGAGTGCAACCGGGGTCAAAGAATTGACTCAGTCTGACACGGGGTCGTATTATGTGCGTAAATTGT
The DNA here is from genome assembly GCA_033002965.1 of Piper betle. Taxonomy (NCBI): domain Eukaryota; kingdom Viridiplantae; phylum Streptophyta; class Magnoliopsida; order Piperales; family Piperaceae; genus Piper; species Piper betle. The sequence continues at coordinate 22,000 of JAURVB010005471.1, forward strand.
GTAATGCATCGACATTGTTTTGGAGTAGTGATAGCCGCCCCATAAAAAGGCTACAGCCGGGGTGTGCGAGGCACAGCGATTCCTCCATCGCGCTGGAGTGCAGTGATAGCCTCCCCATAAAAGGCTACGGCCGGGGTGTGTGAGGCACTGGCACTAGAATTGGCAGTGAGAGCTTCCCCACAAACGGGGCCTAGCAATCACCTGAGTGCAGCGATAGCCTCCCTAGTAAAAAGGCTACGGCTGGGGTGTGAGGCACTGGCACTAGAGATTAAGGCAGTGAGAGCTTCCCCACAAACGGGGCATAGCATTCACCTGAGTGCAGTGATAGCCTCCCCATAAAAAGGCTACGGCCGGGGTGCGTGAGGCACTGGCACTAGAATTGGTAGTGAGAGCTTCCCCACAAACGGGGCGTAGCAATCACTTGAGTGCAGTGATAGCTTCCCCACAAAAAGGCTACGGCCGGGGTGTGCGAGGCACTGGCACTGGAGACGGTAGTGGTAGCCTCCCCACAAAAGGGCTACGGCCGGGGTGTGCGGATCACAGCGGATACCTCCTCCGCATTGTTTTGGAGTATAGCAGAATCGCTCCACCGCATATTAAAATAAACATAAGGAAATAGTGGAATGTACTTGATTTGTTTTATCTATTATACTACTTAGTGTTGTAATCACTAACGCGGAATTGCCTCCGCAGGTGTGCAGATACGAAAGTAGGTGATTGACAACCAGGGCATGGAGCAAAATAAATATGAGGACTCCTTTTATTATTTATTTGAGAAATAAGTGTGGCTACTGGGAAACGGTCTAAGACTGTGGGATGTTTATATATGTTTTTGTTACATAAAAATGTTAGACATATTTGCTTAATTGTGAGTAACACCTGGCCAGCTAGGCCCACAATGTTGTGAAAAATGGTGGGTCATTACAATGAATTTGTCAATTAATAACACAACACAGTGGGAAAAGATAATTATTGGACTTTTCAACAAGGTACTTGAGTCATAAAATGTGAGCTAGTGGGAAACTTGGCGCTGATACCACATGTAAGGACTAGCCCAAATCGGACATGGTGTTACTTAAAAATATAGTTAATGTAAATGTAGCATCCCAGAACATGAATTTAATTACAGTAAATAAGCCTCACAACATATAATATAATTCACAACAATAAATCATGTTCTCTAAAATATAAAATAACTGTCCCACAGTCTCGGTCCGTTTCCGATAGCCACATTCATAACACAAGAGAGTAATAAGGAAGTCCAATTTTTATTATCAATTTAGCATACCTAGGTTGGTAAAAGAACCACCAACCACACTTCTATTCTTCTGTCCAATGCTGCTCACCTGCGGAGGCAATTTTGCGTTAGTGCTAAAACCACTAAGCCGCATAATTAAATGAAACAGGTCCATATAATCCCTATTATCATTTCACTCGTTATTATTATTATTATTACCCAAGTCTTTAGTAATTATCTCTTAGGTCATTCTGAGAATACTAATTTGTCTCTCAGGTCATTCTGAGATTAGTAAAAGTTGTCCCCCAGCTCATTGTAATATTAGAAATCGTCTCAGCTGATTCTGAGCTTAGGTGGTCTCCCAATTCATTTTAAGATTAGTCATGGTCTCCCAGTTCGTTTTGAGATAAAAAATTGTCTCCCAGCTCATTCTGAGATTAGGTGGTCTCCCAATTCATTTAGAGATTAGTCATGGTCTCCAAACTTCATTCTGAGATTAGAAATTGTCTCCCAGCTCATTTTGAAATTAGGTGGTCTCACAATTCAATTTGATATTAGTCATGGTCTCCTAGTTCATACTGAGATTAGAAATTGTATCCCATCTCATTCTGAAATTAGGTGGTCTCCCAATTCATTTTCAGTTTAGTCATGGTCTCCCAGTTCATTCTGAGATTAGATGGTCTCCCAATTCATTTTGAAATTAGTCATGGTCTCCCAATTCATTCTAAGATTAGAAATTGTCTCCCAGCTCATTCTGAGATTTGTGCTGACAAGGCTACCAGTTTGGGAAAATACAACATTTAATATGGTTATACCATTTTGGGGAAGTACAACATTTTATATAGTTATACCAGTTTGGGAAAATACAATGTTTCAAATAATTATACGTACATGGATATTTCAAACTCGCAGCTGGGACCAGTGATCCTAATCTGAACGAGAATATAAAATTATAAATAAGTATAATTTTATTCGAGTAGAAATGCATACAACATATCATGTAACAATTCAAAAATATTAAATATTAAATTCTCAACAAATTTAGTGGGATAATTAATTATTCATGTGATATAATCATTTAAGTCCTACTTTAAAATTTAAATTAATTATCTAAGTCATAATTAATACCTAACAGTTGATAAAATAATTATTACTAATAAACAAGTATTTAACTTTCCTTTGCGGTGATAATTACTTACCCCCGATCTTGATGATTTAGTTGACAATTATAATTTTTAATCGCTACTATTATTTATAGCAATTTAATTAAATAAGTTATTCAATAAAATTATTTAAAATAATTTTTATTATTTTAATTCATAAATATTATTAATACAATTATTTTAATTTATTAGACTTTACAAAGTTTCTAACTATATTTATTTTCATGATGCTATTTAGGTTCGACGCGAGTGATTTGTACCCGACTATAGTTTAATAACCCATTTTCTATATTACTGACTCGTTATTAAAATAATCACTTAGTTTACCTAATATTAAATTTTATATGGTAAAGGTAAAGTCTTTTGTTTATTAATTACTTATAACCGTCTAAAGCAATGCATTA
>JAURVB010005472.1:0-33666 GCA_033002965.1 Piper betle
ATACTCTATCATGTTTTGTATTAATAGGTGGTGGATGTGTCGAGTGGCGGATTTAATGTATCCCACTCCACACGGGCCATCTAGTTGCATGAAATTTTCGGTTTAATAACCTTGAGGATGAGAACCTTAAGTTTGTTTTCGAAAACTCAGATCCACATTACTATGCCTTTGGGCCTATTATATTACAATCCTTGCCCAGACCTATGTACATGTAGTTTTTTTGAATTTTCAGTGAGATGTGAGATAAGAGAAAACAATGACTGCGTCTTGAGAAACACATTAGTCAAAACATGCTCTAAATTTGGCAAGTCTTCGTTCCATTCTTAAGGGATCTTGATAACTCTGCCTTTGAGTTTCTCAAACCCGGAGAAGTGTGAAGGTTTATAGGTACTGCTATACTGCGCATGTTTAGACTTGTGGTTTCAAAGGGTACTTAAGACTCATACCTGAGAGTACTCAGCGCCATGAGTGATACATGGGATGTAGAGGGCTAAAAGAACAGAGATTGATTTTCCCGCACAAGGGATAGTTTAAAGTTACCCAAAGATGAGATGAGAAATAAAGGGGATGTTGTTACATGAGGTCGACGACACCTAATTAGTGCCCTTATGAGAGATTTTATGAGGAAGAATAATAATGTTTTCATTCAAAAGAAGGGTCAGCTCTCCTTGTGTTCTCATTAATGACATTTTTTCTATTATCTATGTAGGTGAGAACCTTGGGGATTAAACGCTGTCAAGACAACGGAGGAACAGTAATGAAATTGCACACATATGTACCTACTGAATGTAATTGATGATGCGGAATGTAGGATTGTTTTAAATGATGCAAATTTGAATATTATTTCTATGAGTGGATAAAATATTTTGCATGTGATTGAAAAACTACGAAAAGAAATGAAAAGTTTGAGCAATAGAATCTAGACTCGACTCAAAAGATTAAGAAAGTGAGGATAATTGAAATGTTGAGAGAAATGTCATATTTTTTACTGTGTTTTTTATTTTTATTGATATATATATATACACACACACACACACACACTACTTGTTGTTGACATGGTGGTCCCTATTGTACTTTTATGGGAAACTCTATTTGTTTTGTTTTTAAAAATAGTTATTTTTTTTAAACTTTTCGCTTGTTTGGGTGGTTTTATACTTGACTGAATATTATAGCATATATCTAGAGCAATGTTAGAATCTAAACATCTCATCCATGCTTGTATGCTTGTATCACCATCTTGAGACGCTGTGGGGAGATCTGGGTCAGTTTAACTAAATAAAGTAGATTAGCGAACAGTTTGGTGGTTGGTAGTATTTCCGCGTTGGTTCATGAGTAAACCGAAACGGGGTGTTTTAACTAACACTCGTTGCTAACATTTTTGTATTATATATGTAGGTGAAAATCTAGACGATTGAGTGTTATTGGGACTGCGGAGGAGTGACGATGTACCATGCACACATTTACCTGTTAAATGGAATGGAAATTGTGGTGTGATGAACTGTTGCAAATAATTGTGAATTAAATGCTATAATTTATTATTGTAGGAATTGTTGTGTGAAACTGTGAAATGAATTGTGAATGGTAGTTATTATTAGTAGAACTGCACAGGATGGTCAAATGGGGTTGAGATCCGATTGAGCAACATAAAGATGGTTATGATGTGATTGTGTGAGCAAAGAAAATTGTTTTGACAATGTTTTAAGTTTTTATTGTTATATATATTATTTATTGTTGACAGGGTAATCCCTATTGTACTTTTAAAGGAGACTCTGTCCATTTTATTTTTTTAAAGAATCGTTATTTTTCAAACTTTTCATATGTTTGTTTTGCTTTGAATATGATTGAATATCATAGCATTCATTTAGAATAGCGTTAGAACCTAAGCAACTCAACTGTGCATTGTATGTTCGCATTACTATCTTGAGACACCGAAGTTAGATCCGAGTTGGCTTAACCGAATCAAGTAGATTAGCAAACAGTTCACTTGTCAGTAGCATTTTCGGTTTGAATTGCGAGTGAACTGAAATGGGTTGTTATACCTATCGTCCTTGTTTTTTTTTCATCTTCACGCATGCATGTCTTTGCATTTTTTTTATTTCTTTTGATTGTGTTTATTTGTTCAATTTGTCATGTGGGTGCATGATCTTCTATCCTTACACTTCGTTCCATGAATTTTTTAGTGGGACATACCTATTTTCCTTCTTGGTCGTTCTGCTTTTATATTACTTTTTCTACTTGTTATTTTGTGGATTAAATGAATTACTATGCTTAGTGTTTATTAGCAATAAAATTTATGTCATTTTTGTATTAATTAATATTAATATTATTAATGTTTTGTATTATAACAAATATTATTAGTGTTAATCTATGATTCATGTTAATATTTGTATTATATTGAATATTGGTTATTGTTTGCCAAATTAATTAATTATTATACTAAATCTTAAACAAGCAACATAATTATTTCACATTATTGCTGTGTGTCATATATGTTGGAATTTGTATATAAATTTTTATTATCAATTAATTAATGAATTATATTTTAAATCATTTATAAACGGTTATGATTAAATTAGATTATTATAAAAATGATCTTTGCTTATCTAAATAGTTAATACGTAAACGTGACCATAGTAATTAAATTAATAACTAATTTATGCCTACAATTAATCATGGTTGTGTTAAACAAAATGTATTAATCCATGGGTAGTTTCATATTACTATATCAATTAATTGTTGATAATCAGTTCATATATTATACGTTTATGAGTAATATGAGTGATTAATGAAGTAAACTTTTCACATTTATCACCAATGCAATACTAGTTAATAACATGTCAATTATACTATAATTGTTATTACGCTATGTTCAAGACTTAAAAAATATTGATCACAAAGTAGATAAAATTGGTTATTTTAATATCGAGTCAATTAAAGTAGTAATATGGGTTATTAATATATTATATTGTGATAATTACAAGTGTTGAATCTAATAGCATGCTTCAAATAAATAAAGTTTGAATATTTATCGAATTAAGTAAGTTAAAATAAAATTTACAAGTAGTATTCCTAAACTTTAATACAAGTTATATTAAATGATAAGATATTATCATCTAATATGTTATTGGGTACTGATTAAAAATATTAAAAGTTAATAATTTATTGTCTGTCTATTCAAATTAGTATTAATTATGTAAACAATTGTTGCTTCACGGCAATACAAAATAAAACTATGAATTAAATATGAATTTATTGAGATGACAATTATAATATATATTTTGTTGGTGAAATAATTGTTTTATTAAAGAATTATATTAATACTATTTCTATGATTATGTTTTTTTAGAAAATTTATATGATTATGTTGCACCAATGATTAAATGATTTTTTTCACGTGGGTAATTGTACATTATTTTGCCTAATGAGAAACCCATTAAGTGCATTTGATTCTAAATATTTTAATTATGATTTAAATTGTTGAATTGAAATAATTAAGTGACGTGGACAATTAACTACCTTATTTGTTTTTGAGTTGCTATTAGGAAATTTAAAACCCTAATAGTGTAGTATGGGTTTTTTGTCGAGTTTTAATTGTGATATAGTTAAGTCATTTCATTGTATGTATTTTTACTAATTTTATTGTATGAATTTTTATTCATATAAAATTATACTTATATATAATTTTATTGTCTCGTTCAGATTAAGAATGTATGTCGTAGTTGCGGGTCACCTCATCAGACTTCCATATCCGTATAATGATTGTGAATTTGTATTACTTAAATGAGGTCTCAATCGATTTAAGTTTAGGCTCGACTTACTCGCATTAAGTGCGGAAGAGTGGTCAATGAGTTAACCTAGCCTGACACGATACATGAGGAGATTTATAACCATGCAAAAAGAAGTGTCAGGGGACCCATTATGAACTTATGATACTGAAAAGGTGGGTATCGATAATATTGGTAACTATGGATTATGCTTGTGACGTTTATACACATGCATGAGATAGTAGCGGAAAGAGATGTAACTATGGGTATCGATAAAATTTATATGATTATTATACTCATGACCCTTGAAAAGGTGGGTATCAATAATATTGGTAACTATGTCTATTTTGTCGTTTAATTACCTCTTTTTAATAACGGCTGGCTTGTATTTTTAAGCCATTCGTTACAAATAGGATTTTGTAGTCAGAGGACAACCGAGACTCTTCTTGGACCTACGACAATGGGGGTATTTTAGGCACAGAAAACTGGACATGGCTAAAAATTTCAGGACTTTTATTCCCTGCTGAACATTCCCCACCCCTACATGGATTTAAGTGCTCGTCGTTTCGCTTGCACAGCTTGTCATCTCTTTTTACAGAACATCTCTTACCTCTGCTGCTTGTCCTTAAAAATTTATTGGAGGTAGACGATAACAAACACCGTGCAGCTCAAAATGTTTTACATCAAAGATGCCTCCTTGGTGACGTCGCCTCGATCGGCATATGTCATCACCACGTTTCTCATTCCCGTTATGAATTATTGTGGATATGTTTATACGGAGTTTAATTCATTCATTAGGATTGCGACGGATGTATATTTTCAAGTCTTCGTTATGTCGTGAAAAAAGCTATTCTAATTCTGAGATATCGTCTCCAGGTTCAATAAATGGTAATACAAATAAATACAATAAATAAGTTTGGAACAAGTTAATTACTACTAGTCTACTGCTGATTAGAAGACAACTTCAGACGGATTTCAAAATCACAAGCGTGAATCACTTGTGGTGGTAGATTTCGAGGACGCACAATTTTTTTGTGAAAGATGTCAAAGACCCACTTCGATTCCCCAAGGCAGGCATAAAATTAAGAACCCAAGCCAGATACGGGTTATTTCTAGTCCATTTTTGGGAGGATGGGTGATTAACAATACCCAAGTAATTACAGGACATTTGAATTGACTTTGGCATACCGGCCGCGGAATTCGTGGATGCTTTCGGCTTAAGGACAGCTTTAAGATGGGTAGATAATTAATAGTTTTTTAACTTTGATTACTCGCTGACAAATTTGATATACTCTCCGGCTGCTTGGCGAGCCTCCAGGAAGGAGAGATAGCAGTCAAAGCACCATAGCCAGAGTAGAAGGCATTGGAGATCTAAAACTTCATAGACCATAAATTCACCTTGTTAATTACAGATTATGACCTGGATATAAATCTGACTTACTACTTTATCTAAACCTTACCAATTGAGAAAAAATAGTATCACCAACGTAAGCTACATTTAACGAACACAGTTATATTTATTCTAAACCCTTAGATTACAGAGATAAGGTCCGATGGTGAAGGTGATTTTATCCAAGTAATAAAAAAAATATAGCCATGTAATCTAGATATATAGCTAAACTTACCCTATTGACTCTGTCGGCTCTTATTAATCACAGGCTTAAACCACCTTGGTACGGAGAAGTGGGGACCAAAAATGGTGTGGATAACAATATTGGTAATTAATGAGCGTTGTTTTAAGTATGCAAAATATTATAGGAATAAAATCTCCTTCGAGGTGGAAATTTGGAGGCCATACCTTAAAACATGAAAAATGACTTTTTTTTTAGAATCTTAGATTTTTTTAAAAAAAGCGCTAGGGATAATAATCCATGTTATGGCTATTATATGTTTTTAGAATTATAGATTATTATACTATAAATTGTTATTTTGTCAAATTAATAAATGTTTTATTGTTCCTTTTTTTTTATAAAACTAATAAATGCCTCTTTGCAGAGGGTCTCGCAAGTTTCATGTTAATGTCGTGCCGAGGTACTTCTTTTACAAGAATGATTTTTTTATGTCGCTGAAAATTGGATATTTGGTGTCAATGCTTCTGTCCATCTACTTATCTTACCTAAATTTCCAAGGGAACACTTGTGATAAAAGCTATGCTTTCAGTTGCAGGCTGCTGCTTTGCTAATGAAACAATTTAAAGTAATTTTGTGACGTGACTTTAGATAATTCATGTCATAATTTTGTACTTAGAAATGATAAGTATGTGATATATTGCTATTTTTCTAGTCTTAAGTGTTTAATTGTATCTAGTGTTTCAAGTTTTTACGAAATATTTATGGAATTTTATTTGCTTTAAGAGAATTTTGATTTTGTTCCATGTTAGTTAATTTTAGTGTTATATTAGGGTATTAGTTAATGTTTAATCCATTTTGAATATTTGAAGGAGATTGAAACAAATAAAATGAGAAGATCTCGGGCAAAGCGAGGAAAAATATGATGAAAAGATAATGAAAGTCTGTAAAACAGAAGACCACACACAGAAGAGAAGCGCGACGTTGTGGAAAGAAAGAGAAAATAGAGGAAATCAATATCACGGCGCTTGTAAGTTAAGGCCGAGATGCTATGAGGTTCGAAATTAGATTATTAGCAAGCGTCGCGACGCTCGTGTGGGGAAAAAATTGACAATTTCAAACTTAATAAACCGTTTTACAAGGAAAACCCAATTACTTCAAATTATAAAAGAAATATAAAGGCACAAAATTACGGAATTTTTTCTCCTCTTTTCTTCTTTTTAGAGGCTCTTCTACAAGTTTTTACATTTCTCAAAGCTAGATTAATTAAAGGAGATTGATGATTCAAAGAAGAAGTAATCTAAAAAGAGTTCATTTTATTCTCTCCTTTGTTGCTTTATTGTAATTTCATTATGAATTATTCAAAAACAACTTGTTTGAAGGTTTTATTTTTATATTTTATGGAGCAGAGATGAGATGAACCTTAAACCAATAATTTAATAGTTATTTTGATTGAAATTTTAATTATTATTTTTTCATGAAATTTGCATTTTATTGTGTTTAATATTTTTGTTTTTTTAAATAATTGTTTACACGCAGTGATGTTTTAAAGAGAGAAGTTGTGTGGAAATAATTAATTGAATTATAAATTGATCATACTTTGTGTATTGTGTGAGACTTTGGGTTGAAGTTGTAGGAAATTTATAAAGTCGTTTTAAATCATGTATCAAAAAAGGGATTTATGTATAAGGAATTTATTGAGTTTAATGAATATTTTATTAAATTAATAAAGAATAGTATAACGAAAAGAATGTCCAACGTTAAGAAGATTTAATATAATTAATTTGTGCATCAAAAAGAGTTATAATATAATAAATATTTTGTTGTTTCACAAAGTATAATAATTAGTTCTATGATTATCAGCTCTGGACAACATTATGGTTTTTATTCAAATCGACAAAAGAAGACATTAGAATTGCTTTAGCATTCCAAACTTGACTATTATTCTTTTGATACTCTTAAAGTTTTGAAGACTTAAGGACTTATACAAATTACAAATGAGAATTTTGATTATGCAGTTTGTAATAGCTGTCAATTAGCAAAGTCTACCAAATTTCCTTGTCCAGATATTGATACTATATCTGAAGTTCCTTTTCATAAAGTCTATTGTGATTTGTGGGGACCAGCTCCTGTTATGTCTATTGATAAATTTAGATATTTTGCTACTTTTGTTGATGATTGTACTAGGTTTATATGGTTGTCTTTTATATAATAAATTTGGTTTTTTCACTATCTTCAAGCTGTTTGAGAATCTTTTTGACAAAAAAGTTTCTGCCAAAATAAAGTGTCTTCAAATTGATGGAAGGGGAGAATTTACGGGACATGTCTTGCAAAAATATTTGGCTGAGAAATGAATTTTACATCAAGTCACTTGTTTTTCATACTCTTGAACAGAATGAAATTGTTGAACGTCGACACAAATCCATTGAAGAGACTAGTTTGGCTCAATTGTTTCACAGCAAAGTGCCAAATAAATTTTGGGTACATAGTTTTCAAACTAATGTCTTTGTGCTTAATAGAAGGTCATCATTTGTTTTACCGAATAATTCATCTCCATTTTTGAATTGTTCACAAGAGAGCCTAGATATTCTTCTTTATGAGTGTTTGGTTGTAGCTGCTATTCGTGTTCCTCGTGCTCTGTCTATTTCTCCTACTGAGAGAAAGTAGTCCTTCTAGCCTTCAAGAGAATGCTGTCTTAATTCCATCTTCTCCTACATCTGAGTGTGTAGTAAGCCATTCAATGATTACAAGGTCAAAATAGGGATCATAAAACCAAATTCGAAATATGCTTTGATTATTGCTTTTGAAGATGTCATTGAACCTAGTTCTGTGAAGGCAACACTATCTCATCCTGGATGGTTAAAGGTTATGCAAGAGAAACTCGTTGCATTGGAGGAAAATGACACATGGGAGCTTGTTGATAAGGAAAGTCATATGAATGTCATTAGAACAAAGTGGGTTTTTAAAGTAAAATATAATGTTGATAATACTATTGAAAGATTGAAAACTCATTTAGTTGCAAAAGGTTATAATTAGCAGCAAAGAGTTGATTATTCAGAGAGGTTTTCACCTGTTGTGAAGCCAACTACTATGAGGCTTGTTTATCTCATGCTGCTATCAAGAGTTGGTATGTGCATCAGATAGATGTTAAGAACGCATTCTTGAATGATGAGTTGTAAGAAGTTGAGTACATTTCTCCGCAACCAAGGTTTAAAACTGCGTTATATTCTAATGCTATTTGCAGAGTTAAAAATGCATTATATGGCCTCAAGCAAGCACCAAGAGTTAGGTTCAACAGGTTCAGTTCTATTTTATTTTCTCAGGGGTTTCTTTCCAGTAATGCAGATTCTTCTCTATTTGATTTGAAACAAGATGACAATATTATTATTCTTTTGCTCTATGTTGATGACATGTTAATTACTGGAAATACCTCTTATCTATTAGACAATTTTCTACTTCAACTCCATCAGGAGTTTGCTAAGAAGGATCTTGGACAGGTTCATCATTTTCTTGGTATTCAAGTGTAGACTATTTCATCAGGTCTTTTCATGTCTCAAAAGAGGTATGCTCTGCAGATACTCTAGAAAGTAAGTCTAATGGATTGTAAACCATTGTCAATGCCAATGGTTAGTAAACTTCATCCTCAACAACATTCTCCCCTACTTAGCAATCCAATTTTGCATTGGGAATTAGTTGGTTCATTACAATATTTAACATTTACAAGACCTAATATTATGTTTGCTGTCAATTGGGTATGTCAGTATATGCACAATCCTATTGAATTTCATCTTGCACAAGTGAAGAGAATTCTGCGATATGTAAAGGGTACATTGGAGTATGGTTTGTTCTGTACTACTAACACTAATTTTCAGTTTTCGACTTACTCTTGATGTAGATTGGGCAGGTTGTCCAACTACAAGAAGGTCTACGACAAGATGCTGTATATTTGTTGGTGCTAATTCCATCTCATGGTCCTCTAAGAAGCAACCGATTATTTCCAGGTCGAGCACTGAAGCTGAATATCGTGTCATGCCTGTTGCTACAGCTGAAATTAATTGGATCATATATTTACTCCAAGATCTTCATATACTTCAATCTACTGTTCTTGTGCATTATTGTGACAATCTTAGTGCCTTGTTTTTCTTTGTGAATCATGTTTTTCATGCTCGTACTAAACATGCCAAAATTGATTATCACTTTGTGAGGGAACAAGCTGCTCTTAAGAAGCTTGAAACAAGGCATCTCTGTACAATAGAGCATCACCAAGGCATTATTAATCCAGCCCTTCTCTTGAATTTTGTTTAAACTTGGAATTGTAATAATGTCTAGCTTGAAGGGGGGGCATTAGAGACAAGAGTGAGGAGACAATGTCTAAATTGAATATGTTTTAATTTTGCTATGGTGACCGCTACTTATTAGTTTTATTGTAGCCCTAAGTGTTCTAAATTATTCTCACGTTTGGTTAATGCCAATGTTAATCAATAAGATTCACAATTCTCAACAATAATATCCTGATGATTACACCTACAAACAAAATACTATTAAAACACATTGTAAGGAACAACTACTTCAAAAACAACTCACAATTTTAAGAAAAAAAATCCTTCCCATTTATTTTACCCAAAAACTAGACTGGAACTACAACAATATAGAACTTCAAAGATTGTAAAAAATTGTATAGTAGTCATTCTCATTGGTAACAATAAATGTCAAATAATTTTAACTGCTCCAAAAAAACAAAGAAACAAAATGTTTAGCAATTGTAGAAAAGTAATTGAATCTATTCACGTAAGAATACTAACACTTATAGAAGTTCAAACATTACGGCTTTTTTACTTGGAAACATCGAGGAGGTTGGCAAGGGTGAAATTTGCTCAGATAGAAGGAGTAAATACGGCAAAGATAAGTTATTGATGTCGTTGGTAGATGGAACCAATGGTGGCGATTACAGAAGGTCGCAGCTATTGAGGGGCAGGAGGGGGCGATGTCAGGGAAGGCAGTTACCCGGCGAGGTCTGAGGACGACGAGTGGTTTGAATGGAGCGAAGGAACAAAAGTAAAACCAAAAAACTTGAAGCCTTCAGAGGAATAACGAAGAAGAATAAGAGCAGGAAGAAAAGTAAGGAGTAAGGTGGAGAGAGGCAAGATGAGAAGAATGGTGGCGGGGAAAAGGGTGCACCTTTTGTATTCATCTCTTACTATGGTCACAGTAAGTGTTTGATTGGTTTATATCATTTTAATCGGCTGGTGTTTAAAAATTTAATTGTAATAATTGAATTAATCTCCTTAAATTAAAAAGATTTAAACCCATCAAAAACTTGCGACAACGGGCAAATCGCCTGCCTCTTAGTATAAGGTACAATTAGTCTGCGAATCACAGAAGAGGCTTTTATATGTATGAATTTCTACCTACTATGGTTGTTTAGTGAAATATGAAGAAGAGAATCAAGTAGAAGCTGCCCTGCTGCATACATACCATGAGATGGGATGTGAGCTTCCAAATCCATCATGTGCACATGTTTAGCTTAACGACTACCACTTATAGTGGCATTGTGACTTGGTCTTTCTTATAAGCTTTTCAATCTGACCAACAATTGGAATTACTTTATCAACTTAATTTGGTGGACCGAAAATTATTATCATCGATCCACATTAATCTTTGCTCCATAGTTGGAGAAACTTGGTTGAACTTTATTTGAATCCTCCGAAAGTTTACCCCACATCTAATATCTTGTTTGTCAAATCATCTCTTGTCCTCGACATTGTTTTTTTTATCGAAACTAATCCTTGATAATTTTGAGGATACAATTATAAAGTTTTCGTTTTGTAAATTACTTATATGTTACTTTTTTAGGTGAGCGCTTGGGATGTTTCTTGTTTTTGTTGTAGGCTCTGATGTCATGTTAGAAACAGAATGCCCAACAAACGAACGCGCTGCCAGAGATATTCTGCAAAGCATATGTATGGATCTATGGAGCTTCATATGTTTGCGTACCAACACCAAGCGAAGAAGTATAGTTCTCCCACATATAGGCCTTCGTTGGCCACTTCACCACAGTTAGAAAGGATTGCTTGATTGTGTCCTGGTTGCAGATGACTACTTTACTAGCATTCTACTATCCCCGTGGGAAAACCACACTTGGTTCTAGTTTCAACGTATTTTCGTAAAAAAAAAGTTCCAACACACATTTTAGGATGGGCATGTAAATTTAAGTTGGGCGAGTAGGAATGATGCCCACAAACTCCATACTCCATTTGCCAGCTCCCAAGCAGACGCGCCGCACTTAAAAAATGGTCTCCATTTTAATTATTAAAATAAAATAAAAAGAAGAAAAAGTCCGGCGGATGGGCATGATGTTGATATCATCTACGCGGAGGAAATTTACTGTAGTCAATAATATTAAGCAAACTCAAATTGATTAATAGAGTGTGAAGTAGTAAATAATTAAAACCTACAAACTATGATAATTTAAAATTAAGAAAAAATTAGCTATAGCATTTGCTACCATTAATCCTGGCAAGTCTTTCTTACGAAGCGTCCTAATTTTTTCATTGGAAAGTCTTGCAAAGCCTCTTAGTTGGGCACAAATGAATGGAATGAAATGAAAAATAAAATGAAATAAAAGATAGATAGGAGGTAGAGTAGTAGGAGTTGCCTTCAATCTAGCAAGGAAGCTTCGTCTTCCCCAGTCATTATAACATTACAAGGACAAGGACAGAAACCAAGAGCCTGCGTCGCCGTTGCTTCTGGATAGGTCAGAGTCTCCCATCCACCAACCTCTCAAGGATTGCTCAATCCCCGCGTCTTTCTTTCCCATTCATTAATAACAAACAATAATTTTGATCGATTGACGCGTTCTCGATCACCACTTGCCACTGCAATTTTAGTGCGTTCTCCTTTTCCCATTTTCCATTCTATTCCTTATTATCTATCATTTTACTAGTAGTGTTAGTTGAGATAGGTTGAAGAAAATACGTTGTTAGTCGCGGGCATGGGTCAGAGGCCTCTCTTCTTGCTATCTTTGATTGTTACGACGGGGGTCTGTGTCGTGGATTCCGTCGGAGAAGACGTCATAGCCGCCGGGGAGTGGGTGCGGACCAACCAAACAGTGACCTCCATCAGCCAGACCTTCGCCCTTGGGTTCTTTGACTCCGGCAACGCCACCCACCGCCGCTTCCACCTTGGCATCTGGTACAACCGGATTTCCCCCGGACGGTCGTTTGGGTGGCCAACCGCAACGCCGCATTGGCCGACCCCGGCGGCGGCGCCACCATTGCCGACGACGGCAACCTCGTCATCGTGGACGGCAGGTCGACCGTGATTTGGTCCACGGGCGTGAGAACCCGAGGAGCCACGTCGACGGCGGTGTTGGAGGAAAGCGGGAACCTTGTCCTGAGAGACGGGGAAGGGAGGAGTTTGTGGCAGAGCTTCGATTTCCCGTCGGATACGTACCTGCCCGGGATGAAGATAAGGCTGAATGTGACGACGGGGGAGGTGATGGGTCTGGTGTCCTGGAAGACCCCCGGGGATCCATCGCCGGGGCAGTACCACCTGGGCCTTGACCCCGCCTGGCCGGCGCAGATCATCCAATGGCGCAGAGGGGGGCGAAGGGGTGGAGGAGCACCTGGTGGAACGACCGTATTTTCAGCGAGATGATGACCACCAATGGCCAGAGGGCCTACGCCATGTACCTCACCGTCGTCACGGTGGGGGACGAGATGGCGCTCACCATCTCCGTCTCCGACCCCTCCTTGATATGGAGGTTCCAGCTGAACGGGTCCGGCATACTGGAGCAGCGGACATGGCTGCCGGAGGCGGAGGTTTGGGACCTGGTGTGGAACAGGCCCCGGATCCCCTGCCACTTCTACTCCCACTGCGGTCCTAACGGTGTCTGCAACCGCAACAGGCTGCCCGAGTGCGAGTGCTTGCTTGGCACCCAGCCGATCTAGGCTGGCGGAGTGGAGCGATGGCAACTGGTCCGCTGGCTGCGAGAGGCCGGGTGGCGCCCAGTGCGGTGAGGGGGACGGGTTCAGGAGGTTGGGGCCGATCAAGTTGCCAGATCTCCCCATCTCCAAGCCGAATTTGAGTGCGGGAGAGTGTGCCGAGCAGTGTTTGATAAATTGCTCCTGTAGCGCATATTCATATGCCAACGTCAGTTTTGGGCCTTCTCCTAGGTGTTTGCAGTGGACTGGCCAGCTACTGGATCTTGAGGAAAACTACACCGGTAGCGGCCAAGATTTATATATCCGTCTGTCGGAGCATGAATTGGGTACGCACGCACCGCACCGCACCACCTTCTTCTGGGTTGGTGGTTGGGGGGTTGGTCTTTTTTTCTTTTCTTTTCTTTCCTTTCTTTTTCTCCTTCTCTTCTCTTCTCTTGTCTTCTCTTGTGCGTTGTTGAAGAATTCGGAGAGAGCTATCAATTTTCGTCATTTTATTTTTCTGTGAAATAAAATAAAATTTGAGGTCAACGATGGCCCAACTAACTGTGAACTTGTTTGCTCTTTATGTTTCTTTCTCCAGATCCATTGCGTAAGAAAAACAGACATGTGGTTGCGATTATTGCGTCTTCCGTGTCTGCAGGTCTGGTAGTTATGAGTGCCCTCGCCTATCTTCTTTGGATAAAACTTCGAAGTCGAGGTAATGCCCACGTTCGTCGATCACATTTTAGTTGGCTGGTATACTGTTGCCAAGATGCCCGTTTATATCTCAAATCCCTAACTTTTAAGTTTAAGCTTTTATAATGCGAATGTTTGTAACTGATAATGGTTTTTCTTGAAAAAATTGTTATTTTTAGATGAAGGAATAAGTTTACTGAGTTTTGATACAACTTTAGCTGGGGATGATCTTCCTTTGTTCACTTTTTCAAGTATAAAATCCGCTACAGAAAACTTCTCTACGGCCAACAAGCTTGGGGAAGGTGGGTTTGGACCCGTTTATAAGGTAAAATTCTTACTCCATCTTATGGTTTTCGAGCATCATATCTTTGCAAACTGTACGAGTTAAAAAGCAATGTTATTGAATTTATAATTTCTATTGCTCTCTTCTTTGTCATACACCCACCTACCCCCAACGAATTGAGATTGAGGATTGTTATGATTATGATGCGCTATACATAGACAACTGAAGAATCAAAGGTGCCTATGGCGATTTTTTAGGGGAAGCTGTCGAAAGAAGAGAGATAGCTGTGAAAAGGCTTTCTCTAACTTCAGGACAAGGATTTAAAGAGTTTAAAAACGAAGTGGAGCTAATTGCAAAGCTTCAACACCGAAATCTTGTTCGGCTTTTGGGATGGTGCCTACACAAAGATGAAAAGCTACTGATTTATGAATTCATGCCCAATAAAAGTTTGGATAAGTTTTTATTTGGTGGGTTGCCTTCTTGAATACTTGACTCTGCCTTGATATGTGTAACTATTTCTCTTTTATGATGGTCCTGATAACCCACAATTGTCTTGACAAATTAGACGCAAGTCTACAATCCCAACTCGATTGGGGAAAACGCTTCCACATTGCTGGAGGCATCGCACAGGGACTTCTATATCTTCACAAGCTTTCAAGAGTGACAATCATTCATCGGGATCTAAAAACTAGCAACATTCTTCTAGATGCTGCTATGAACCCTAAAATTTCTGACTTTGGCCTGGCAAGAATAGT
Source organism: Piper betle (assembly GCA_033002965.1). Classification (NCBI taxonomy): domain Eukaryota; kingdom Viridiplantae; phylum Streptophyta; class Magnoliopsida; order Piperales; family Piperaceae; genus Piper; species Piper betle. The sequence goes on from JAURVB010005472.1 coordinate 14,989, forward strand.
TGGAGGGAATCAACCTGAGGGAAGCACGGAAAGAGTAGTTGGAACCTAGTAAGTTTCATTTTGTTTGGTTACTTATAGTTTTGTAGTTAAAGATTATCATACAATGTAAAAACCTGTTGCCAAAATTATTTCAGTGGATACATGTCACCCGAATATGCATTGGATGGACATTTCTCTGAGAAGTCAGATGTATTTAGCTTTGGGGTGATACTTTTGGAGCTTGTGTCCGGGAAGAGAAGCACTGGTTTTTATCCGTTTGGACACTCGTTGAATCTACTAGGCTACGTAAGTTACTTTTTGCCTCTATACTCCTTGTTTATGACCCAGGGCATCTGTTTTCCTACGGAAGAAGATTCGTGATTTTTATAAAGTGTACATATATAAATTGTCCATCTCCTCTACCAAATAAGTCTTATTGGTGGTGCCTGGCATGTTCAGGCTTGGTTGCTCTGGAGGGAGGATAAATTCTTGGAACTAATGGATCCTTCAATCTCCCAATCATATGTGACGCATGAAGTGGCTAGATGTATCCACATTGCACTGTTATGCGTCCAAGAAGATGCTGCAGACAGGCCCAATATGTCGTCTGTTATTTTGATGTTGAATAGTGAAAACCCTAGTCTACCAAGCCCAAAGGAACCTGCATTCTCTGTTGGAAGGGGCCCTTCGTCTTCGAATTCTTCTTCTTCCAAATCAAATTCTTTTTTGTACTTCTCCATGAACACACCTAATCAGACTCAAGGATCCACGTGACCGGCTGCCATTTCTCCAGTAAGTCTACAAAAGACACCATCTAGCTTGTCTTTATTTGATCCGGGCTAGCGTCAAGCAGGTTGGGCACATTTTAAAGAAGCTTTAGATGGAGATGCGTTTATGGCTCAAAAACCGGCCACGACTGAGTCATCAACATTGAGAACTTTGAGGTGGTAGGAGATGCATAGATATTTTTTGATCAACTGCGACCTTGTAATCGTTCTTCGGCACATTCTGTTAGCTGGGCAGTAGGAAAGTTATCTCCTTGGATGGGAACCTTGCAAAGTATAAAACAGCTGGCAACTCGTAAGAGCACGCAAGAAATATGAGCAATATTTTGTCATCTGCGTGTTTGGGGAGAGTGAACAAAACTCCCCACCGAGACTTGAAACTCTGCAGATGACTAATAGTGGGGAACATCTGTTAATCCTAAGCTTGTGGGTTTTTAAGGAGAAAACAGGAGGCCTTGGATTTCTTGACAGTATTTGGTGAACCAAAGCGAAGGCAGCCACATTTTCAGTATTTGTATGAGTGGTGGAGTTGATGTAAATTTTTCCATGATTCGTGGTTAGGCTCTGCTAATGATCATAAATCACTAGTTGACTTAGTGGCTTGTTTTAACGTTGTATGATTGAAGTGTATAATATTAATGGGCGCCGCATTGCCTTGTAAATCACATATTTGGCTAGCTTGTAGTCTGTGGCATGCCAATTATATTTGTGGGATGTCTTGAGCGCTTTGCATGTAAACAAACTTGTTATTGAACAATTGAGAACAAATTTAGTTTAGGTGGGAGGGGATGTTGTGTGAGACAGTAAACTTGCGCTTTTGAGTCTTCCTGATTGATTGGATTAGGTTTTCTTTTTAAGAAGCTGTGGCTCTATGTACGATGCTTAAATGTACAGGTTCGGACATGGTTGTAAAAATTGGTCGATTTCAAATAGAATCGGCAAATTGAATCAGAATGATTTTGGTAATTAAACCGATTTGGGATGGCAGTGAGGGATGGGGCGGTGAGGGCTGTGATAGGGGTTGGAGGGGAGGGGAGGGGGGTGGGGGACAAAATGGGGGCGACGACGGTGATTGGCAGCCAAAGGCGACATCGGCGGGGGCGGTGGTGGAGGGGTTGTGCGTTGGTGATCGGGGAGAGAGAATCAGGGAGATAAAATGATCAGTTAAATTGACTTTAACTTGTGTTAAAAATAATAAATAATTTTAAATAATTTAAAAAATATATAAAAAATACTACAAAATATAATATATATTATAACATCAAAATAATATATTCTATAATTAAAAACTCATTAATTTTGACGAACTTAAATAAAACGATATCTGTTTAATTTTTAATAAATTGATATAATTCAATGGGTCTCTTCTCATCCAATTTAATGTCCAATTCCGTTTTTTTCTAATTATGGGTTTGAATTGTTATTACTTTCCTTCAAGCGTTATAGTGGTCATTTCTTTATTTCCCGAGAGAACTCCCTGGCTGGCTTAAATCCCTGTACACCCAAGTGTTAAATTCGCCCAGTGCCCATCCTCCCAACACACGCGTATATTATATATTTTGGCTTGTGTTTTAGATATTGTTAGAAGGCTATTAGAATAATTTTTTTGAAAAAAAGCCATTAAAATTTCAAAAAAAACTATTAAAATAATAAAATTGCACTCCCCAGCTAATTTGAAAATGTGGAATTTATTAGCTTAATAATATAAAAACATTCCCTAATAAAAATATAGAATTCCAAATATTTTCTTCTTGGGCCATGTCAGAAATAAGAGGGGAGGAGACAACGATCAAAGATTCTGTAAGAATAAATGACAAAAAATTGGTAGGTCGACTCGGGAGTAAGAATAAATTGATCAAGCATATTACAAAGCATGAATTTTCTTATTAATCAATAAAATTTCCTTTTTTTTACAATAATACGGGCTTGTTGCCCTTGGTTTTGGGGATTCTATATAATAAAAACAAGAAGAAGGAGAAGGGAGGTCAGGATTTGAGGGGACAAGAATCCAACAAGGCCAGAAAGAGAGGAGGCGCCGAAGTAAGAAACGGCCCCTCCTGACCCAGCCACCGTCGGCCACCGCCGGAACACCCTCTTCGTTCCCGTCATTCTACTTTTGATCGTTCACAGCAGCCGCGGTTGCTTTATATAACTGTGGCCGTCCCGCCGTTTTCTGGTTCGTCCCCTCTTTCTTCTCTCGCGGAAAAAACTTCCCCTTTTTTTGGTCGATTCTTATTGCATCGGTGTCATGATCGTAGTTAGTTTGATTTTATCTGTGTATTCATTTGTACCACTACCTAGTTTCTTTATTGTTCTCTCTCTTTCTTTTTTTTTGCCTTAGAGTTGTATATTTTGGCGATCGGCTGGAAATTTTTGAGAGGGGGGTGGGTCCTTGCTTAATTGCTTCTGTGGACTTCTGTGGTTAATTCGATCGGAAATTGAGGGTCTTTTCTTTCTCTTTTCGGGCGCCGAATCAAAACCCAAAGTTTGAGATTTAGTGGCTTCTCATTGATCGAGTTGGGTGCCTCCATTTTGTGGGTTTGAGGGTCTTTACTGTTGGAAGGGGAATTGATGAGAGTACATAGTCCACCGCACCAAATGCCGATCCCTCGTCGATTGCCGAGGATCGATCTGGTTGAGGTCAAAGCTCGTATTCTTCGAAAGCTTGGTTTTAAGAGATCGGAAAAATACTTTTGTTACTTGAAGATGCTGCTTAGTCTGAAGATTACCAAATCAGAGTTCAATAAATTGTGTTTCAGTGTAATTGGGCCTGAAAATGTTGCCCTTCATAATAGTTTCATCCGTTCAATCATAAGAAATGCTTGCATTGCGGCGTCGCCTCCTACAAGTTCCACAAAATCTATAAATTCCCGTGATGTGAATCAAACAAGGCTTAGCATGATATATGGGGATGATGTGTTCCCAAAGTCCCCACAAAAGGGCCGATCTACCCATGTTCGAAGCTGCAGATTTAAAGAGCGTCCTAGCCCTCTTAGACCTCAAGGCCAGATCAGTCGGGCAGAATTGTATGGTATGGGTTTCAAGTCTCCTGAAAATGGACTCACTGTGATTGGTTCATGTGATGTCAGGAAGGCAGTAGAGCATCAAAGTGAAGTCTTTTCTGTGGAGGATGGGGAAGAGGTTGAACAAATGGCTGACACCCCATATGTTCAAAGTAGAAGCCCCTTAACTGCTCCTCTGGGCATCCAATCGGGGCCTTATTCTGCTAACCGAACTAGTAAATCCTGTCAATCAAAGTTATGTGTTCCCCAGAGTTGTTCTACACGTTTGGAGCTGCCGGATTCAGCATCTCTGAAGCAAAGATTGGAATCCGTGGTACAAAGGGAAGGGCTGGAAATCTCCAACGAGTGTGTAAATTTGATAAATCATGGCTTGAATAGTTTCTTGAGGAAGCTGATAAGCCCATGCCTAGAACTTGCTAGAGCAAGGAGAACTCAGGATCAGCTTGTTTGCAGCTCTCGTCCTGGGAAATACTATATGCAGAAGAGTGATAATGGTACCTCGGTCTCATTGTTAGATTTTCGGACAGCAGTGCAGCTAAATCCACAATTACTCGGATGTGATTGGCCTTCACTAATTGAAAGATATGCTTATGCTGGCCAGATGAATTAATAACTACCCATTTGCGTGTTGCCTTATTACCGAATCAGACCAAGGAAGTAACCTTTGTCTTTGTCTTCCTCACATGGTGGCCAGAGTATATTGGTATGCATCTTCCGTAAAGCAAATGTAAAGTTTTTATTTCTGGTTTAGAAATACGTCAGGCAAGCATATTGATTGGAGTTGAACTGGTGGATAATTGTGATGTTAAATTTGTTATGCAATACTGCGGGTTCTTTGCAGTATAGGGATGCTGAGTTCTCATTAATTCAATGCACCATTGTACAAATTCTCTGTCTGTTGTTGGCTGGGTAATAATAAGGGTCTTATTTCCCATTCATTTTAATACTGAGTTGTACATAATTCTTCGAATCGATATTGGCATTAATTTATCTTGTTTTATCTTCGACTGCTATATAGTTGTACTTCTCTATTTTTCTATATTTTTTTGGTCTGCGGTCTGAAACTTAAATTCATTTTTCTACAACTACTGGTTGAAGGTATTTTTCCCCTTGTCGATAGTTGAAGGTCTGCTCATAATTTCCCGTAATTGTACGAACCAACTTAATTGTTAGCTTAACGATTATTTGTTGAGAAATAATCGAAATTTGCTGCTTGGAAAAAAAGGTAATCAATCAGGTATAAGCTAATCATCACTTATTAAATATGATTAATGGTAATTTTAAAATTTTAATAATACATATGTATTATTATCCTTGCACATTTAGTTGCTGATTGGGTGTTAATAACTTTGTTTCACCAGAAGTAGATTAACATTTAGAAGGAAAATATTACTTGTACTTTTAAAATTTATTTTGAGAGCTCAAGTTATTTATATGTGAATATTAAAAACACAATTCTCAATATTTGAAAAACTATCAACACAACGAAAAAGTGGGATTTTGAAAGTCCACAACTCTGTACGTGACTCATGGATAGGTAACATCTACTCATTTTAAATTTAAGTATGGAAAAAATTTTAACTCCTCTCGGGAGCGACGCCGATGGAGCGTCTCGTACTGTCGATTTTCAGGATGATCGACGGTGGAGACGCACCAAGTCGCTCCCGGGCAGAGCTAAATGTGTGGCTCTTAAGTATGTTATCATATAATTCTGAGAAAGGTATCCCGCTCATTACTAGACTAGGTAATCTTGTGTTTAAGAAGCAGTGACTCTTTGTTAGCATTAATAAGCACTAATCAAAGTTAGAACCCAAATACGACGGAAGGTTGAGAACACGATTTACTGTTTTATTCGAAAAGCAACGACTCTGATGATGTGGTGAAGTGATGACAGCTCTTAATGTTTTTGTCCCCTTAATCTATCAAGTCCTGTTTCTCAATGTCATCTTGAAAAGCTTGTCCATGCATGGAATCCACAATCATAAAATGAAGGCACGGGTTGTCAGTTAATATATACGTTCGCTGCGAACTACGTCAACCGAACATATTCAGCAGCAAGCAAACAAGATTATGACGATTTCAAGTTCCTTCCTCATGCATCCTTCGTAAACAAGGACATAAATGATCCCATGAGCAGTGGCTTGCAGAAAAGAATATACCCTTTGACAATTATCTACCGTTGCTGTAAGTGGAAGAAAGAGTGGAGCGATCAACATATGCTGCCTGCTGTCTTGCGTCGCTCATGGAGGCAGGTACAAGTGGGAATGAATCGGATGAAACAGGATTCGTCATTGAGTGGAATGCAGGTTCCTTCGGAAATGGCAGACTAGAATTTGCACTGCTCAACATGAGAATCACAGATGAGATGCTTGGTCTATCTGCGGCGAGTTCTTGCACACATAGTAATGCAATATGAATGCATTTGGCCACTTCCTCTGTCATAGACAACGATGGATCCATCAAATCCACGTGTCTGTCCTCTGCCCACAGCGTCCAAGCCTAGGCGCACGCAAGGCTATCAGTTTTTAAGTTTACAATCTGAAGGAAATCTGATAATATTTCACTTTTTTTTGACAATGTATGTGTGTGAGTGTGAAAGTGAGGAAGAAGTAACTTACATAGCCTAAAAGGTTCTCTGAGTGTTCAACTGGATAGACACCCGTGGCTCTCTTTCCGCTTACAAGTTCCAACAGTATTACTCCAAAGCTATATACATCCGACTTCTCAGAAAAGACACCGTTTAATGCATATTCAGGTGATATGTATCCACTGATATCAATTCAGAACATACCTCGGTTATAATAAATATTCTAATCTGCACAATCTTTCAAGGAAAAGTTGAAACAACACTTACAAGGTACCCACAATTCTTTGGGTATTTTCAGCAGTACGATTTCCTTCAACGATTCTTGCCATCCCGAAGTCTGAAATTTTGGGGTTCATATCAGCATCAAGTAAAATGTTGCTAGGTTTGAGATCTCTATGAACGATTTTAAATCTAGAATGCTTATGTAGATAAAGAAGGCCCTGAGCAATCCCCTCTGCAATTCGGAAGCGCTTTCCCCAGTCAAGTTTTACTTGTGCGGTTGAATCTGATTCATCGTAAACAAACTCACGTCAACAAGGCAACAAATACCGAGTAAAATAAAAAATAGCAATTGATATATAGAAATAGAAATGTCCACACACACAAAAAAGTATCGAACCAAATAAGATTTTATCCAAACTTTTGTTGGGCATAAACTCGTATATAAGTAATTTTTCTTCTTTGTACTTGCACCATCCCCAAAGTCTAACAAGGTTTCGGTGTTGAAGCTTCGCGATCAGCTCCACTTCAGTTTTGAACTCTTCAAGTCCCTGGCCTGAGCTTTGAGCCAGCCTCTTCACAGCCACCTCCTGGTTACTTGCTAGTTTTCCCTACAAAGTTAATGTAATATCCCTTCGATTATTCAGATTTCCTATCTGTGTGTGCACATCTTTTGCACTCATTTTTTTTTTTTGCATGTACTGCCAATAGGTTAAGAAATGAGAATATATATACCTTATAAACAGAACCAAACCCACCCTCTCCAAGCTTGTTGGCATCAGAAAAGTAATCTGTTGCGGCTTGTAAGCTTGAAAAACTGAACAAAGGTAGATCCTGATCCCCAATCAATCTTGAATTGAAACCCATCAAATCTAGCCCCCTTCCTGGCCAAAACAAACAAAAGTTATAATTTTGTTAAAACCCAAAAAACCACCATTTACTGGGATAAGTTTATCTCAGCAAAGACAGATAATACCTCGACTCCCGTATCGTCTCCGCAGAAGATAGATCACAACAGCACCTGAGATTATCATACCACCACATAAGGTGGCCACAAGAATCGGAACTAAATTTCTGCTTTTCCTGGAGGTGCTACGATTCAATATATCTGTAGACACATCAAGCAAGCCAATCAAAATGTATATAAGTATATTTAGATTATTACGTTACTGACTTTAATAATTAAAGCAGATGGGAAGAAGAAGCAAAATAATAATAATAATAATAATTATAATCAATAGTATTTCAACAAGTTGGTACCCACCCAATTCATCTCTTGATAGACGGATATACAGATCTTGGCCGCTACTAGTGAAGTTATCTGCAAGATCCAGCAGATTTCCCGCCCATTGCAAGCACCTCGGAGAAGGCTCCAAGCTGACATTGGCGTAGGAGTAGGCGGTGCAAGAGCAATTCTTCAGACAATCATCGGCACACTGTGCCGCACTCAAATTCAGCATTGAGATGGGGAAATCCGGCAACTTGATTGGTCCCAACTTGAGGAATCCATCCTCCCCACCGCAGTCCATGGCGGCCTGCCTCTCGCAGCCGGAAGACCAGTTGCCGCTGTTCCACTCCGCCTCCCTCCTTGGGCGGAACCCTGTCAAACACATGCAATTAGGGGAGTTGTTCATATAGCAGACACCATTAGGACCACAGGCTGCATAAACCCGGCACGGACCTTGGGGTCTGTACCATGGCACCTCCCAGATACCAGACTCCGGCACCCATGTACGCATCTCCCAGACGCCGGAGCTGCTCAGGTGGAATCTCCACACCAACGATGCGTCGGACGTGGACTGCGCCCATGTTATCTCTTCCCCTGTAGTCAATACGGTGAGATACGTAGCGAAGGATCTGCCACCGGTGATCGTCGTCGTGTAACTGGAGATTTCGCTGTTCCACATTGTGCTCCTCCACTTCTTTGCCGACACTCTGCTGTTGAGGAGGACCAACTGCATCGGCCACAGTGGGTCTGGACCGAAGTAGTAGTCCCCCGGAGAAGGGTCGTCGGGGTTCCTCCACGACACAAGCCCATTCGCCTTCCCCGTCGTCAAGTTCAACCGGAGGGTCATTCCGGGCAACATGGTGTCGGATGGGAAATCGAAGCTCTGCCATACAATCCTCCTTTGATCGTTCCTCAACGCAAGATTGCCACTCTCTTCAATGACTGCGCTGGTCGGTCCTCGGACAGACTCTAATATCCCCGAAGACCAAATCACCGTCGAATTCCCGTCGACGACAACGAGGTTGCCGTCGGAAGCAACAAAGGCTCCGCCGCTGGGGTCGGTCAAGGAACCGTTGCCATTGGCCGCCCACACGACCGTCGGGCCGGGGATGTGGTTGTACCAGATGGCGAGGTAGAAGCGGTGGCCGTGCGTAGAGTTGCCGGTATCGAAGAAGCCGAGGGCGAAGGTGTCCCTGCTGGAAGTGAGCGTCTGGTTGGTGCGGAGCAACTCCCCGGGGGCCAAGGTGTCTTCTCCGGCGGAAATGGCGAGGTGGGAAGTGGCCAACAACAGGATCACAGACGCGGAGAAGGCCATGATCTACTCGCCCATTAAAGATTGATGAAGCGGCCAGTGCTGACCAATTAGGAGTTAAAGAGCGCTACATCTCCTCTTTGAAGTCGTAGGCGACGACTTTCTGGGGGCAGCCGCCATCAATGTATGACTAGGGCCATGAGAAGACTAGATGACAATTGGCCCCCAACTTATTGTTTGTGAAATGTCAACTCCATTCTCTGCAGTGCCGTAACGTGAACGACACCGTGCCATTTGGAATTCATAATAATATCTTCTTTTCCCGCCTGCGCCTCCTCCTCTTCGTCTTCGTCTTCGTCTTCTTCAAAACTACTACTGCTTAAAAGATTGTTGCTTGTGAATATAAGACCAAAGCGCGTCCTAACCAGGCCCCTAATCATTGAATCACTCCCATCTCTCCCTCGTCTAACTGCCCAATGACTTTCTTGGCAAAAAAATGTTTCTCCATTAAAACGCGCTTTTGAACAATTCCATTCCATTCCATTCCATCCCCCTACTCGTTGTTTCCAACTAATTTCTTTTACCAAACCTCTTAAACACTGATTTCACTCCAAGCATGGTTTTCTTAATCCCGTTATCCAAGGGCTTTAATTTGCTTTAGTTCCTCTTCTACATAGCTTGACAATTTCTCCAACAGCAGTACGTTGAAACTCTGATAATACCAACAACTCTTCTTAATAAAAAGAACATTTTAAAATCCTACTCTAAATAAAACTAGAAAATTAGACCAATCAAAATATTATAATAATATATTAAATTATTATTATCTATATCTTCATTTAATTAGAATTTGTCTCTAAAATACAGTATCATCTCGTTAAAATTATAAATTATCTATAAAATTAGAATCTTTCTCTAACACACACGTTACACGTATAGTGTGGCCATCTATGTATAGTTTAAATTTAAATGAAAATAGTAAACGTGTATATATATATATATATAGACCGCTTCCTTTTGCAGACATAAATTGATGGTGAAGTCTTGATCATATTTCAGAAGAAATAAACAAATATATTGAGGCGATTGCCAAAGTCTGGTTAAGGGTTAATTACATTATTACAAGATCCACAAAGCATGTGGACCTATGAATCATGACTTCTCCTTGTCAACAAAAAGTAAGTGCTAATAATAATGGGAAGAGAGAGCTGACTGATATGCAATGCCCCTTCTCCCTTGACCTTGTCAGCTGCTCTCATGCATAACATTAACCACACCATAGGTGACCGCTACAGGATTGCAATGCACTAAAGTGCAATGGTCAACACATGATATCTACGTTTTTTCCCCTTGAATTTTTATCTGCTTAAAGAATTTCTTTGGAAGCTCATCGGCATTGAGCTCGCAATCAGAAAATGGAGATACATATTGCATACATTCAATTCAATGCGAACAAACGTTGTTCCAAGGGCATTAACTTTTTACAAATATCCATTTCTTACATCCTTGTTCCCCCTGTTCAGAGCAAATCACCGACCATCGTAATATGTAGAAGAAATAATCGAGTGATGGTGTGCTTCTACCGATCCAAAAACAAGTGGGGATGTATCTGATGAAACCGAACTTTTTATCATGCAAAATGCAGGTTCCTTCGGCAATGGCAGACCAGGATTTGCACTACTCAACATGAGAACCACAGATGAGATACTTGGTCTATCCACTGGGGCTTCTTGCACGCATAACAATGCAATGTGGATGCATCTTCCTACTTCTTCTGTCATAGATAAAGATGGGTCTATTATATCCAAGTATCTGTCTTCCGCCCACAGCGTCCAAGCCTAAACATGCAAAAGTTACTTGTTAAAAAACTGATCAGTGTATAAGTTCATGATTTGCAGGACACAATTTTATATTTTACTTGTATCATGCTTTTGCGACTGTCGTTGGAAGGAGGAAGAAACACACATCAGTGAGCAGAAAGGAAAGAAATATCTTACATAACCCAGAAGGTGGTCTGAGTGTTCAAGTGGATAGACACCCGTCGCTCTTTTCCCACTTACAAGCTCCAACAGAATCACCCCAAAGCTATACACATCCGACTTCTCAGAGAAGACACCATGCAAAGCATATTCAGGTGACATATATCCACTGACAAATAGTTTCACAGAGCACCCCTCAATCACCGAACAAAATTTGAAACCAACGCGTTCTCAACCCCCAAAAAAAAACAATACTTACTAGGTGCCCACAACTCTTTTGGTATTTGTTCCTGTCTGGTTACCTGATACAATTCTTGCCAAACCAAAGTCTGAAATTTTGGGGTTCATATCAGCATCTAGTAGAATGTTGCTAGGCTTGAGATCTCGATGAACGATTTTAAATCTGGAATGCTTATGTATGTAAAGAAGTCCCTGGGCAATTCCTTCCGCAATGAGGAAGCGCTTGCCCCAGTCAAGCTTTACTTGCGAGGCTGGATCTGATTCATCAAGAACAGTTCTAAATCAACAAGCCAATATGAAACTAGTATTTCCTTGTTGAAATGTCAAAGAATAAAACAACAAACCAAATAATATTTTATCCAAGCTTATGTTGGGCATGAACTCATATATAAGTAGCTTTTCTTGTTTGTGATTGCACCATGCCAAAAGCCTAACAAGATTTCTGTGTTGAAGCTTTGCAATTAGCTCCACTTCAGTTTTAAACTCTTCAAGCCCCTGACCCGAGCTTTGAGCTAGCCTCTTCACAGCTATCTCCTGACCGTTTGGCAGCTTTCCCTGCAACATTGCCATAACAATTTCTTTCTTCAGGTGGTCGTGAGCAACACTCCTTTGCATCCATTTTATTTTTTAAAAAATATGCCTATAACGATATAAACTGATAATTTATACCTTATAAACAGATCCAAATCCGCCCTCTCCAAGCTTGTTGGCTGTAGAGAAGTTCTCTGTTGCAGCTTGTAAACTTGAAAAATTGAAGAAAGGTAAATCCTCGCTAACCAATCTAGAATTGAAAGCCATCAAATTCAGCCCCCTTCCTGGACACGAAAAATGTAAATATAAATTTCCAATTCAAATAATCCGCAAGAAGGAAATAAACTAATTGTAAGAAACCGTCCAGTCCGCGTATAATATAACATTCATCATCATATACTACTCCTGTTATCTTCATCTACTAATGCCGACCATGTTTAAAAAAAGGAAATAAAGTCGGTTATCAATGCACATTAAAATGTCCAACAATATTCGTACCTTGATTTCTAAATCTTCTCCACAGCAGATAGACAAGGACACTGAATATTATCACACCGCCACATATGGTAGTCACAAGAATAGAAACCAATTTTTTGCTTTTCTTGGAGATTGTTGTCAATGGATCTGCAGAGACATGAAGGAAGCTAATGTTTAGATTAATACCGATTGCATACCTAAGTCAACAAGAATGATAAAAACTCAAGAAAAGTAGATAGATTTACCCAATTCATCTTTGGATAGTCGAATATAGAGATCCTGCCCACTGCCAGTGAAATTATCCTCAATGTCCAACAGCCTCCCAGTCCATTGCAAACACCTTGGAGAGGGGTCCAAACTGACATTGGCATATGCGTAGGCGCTGCAGGAGCAATTCCTCAAACACTGGCTGGCACATGCAAGAGCACTCAAATTCAGCTTGGAGATGGGGAAGTCGGGCAACTTGACCGGCCCAACCCTCAGGAAGCCATCCCCTTCGCCACATTCCATACCACCGCTCGGCCTCTCACAGCCGGCAGACCAGTTGCCGCTATTCCACTCGGCCTCCCTCGTTGGCCGAAACCCCGTCAAACATGTACACTGGGGATGCTTGTTCATGGTGCAGACCCCATTAGGACCGCAGGGCGCATAAACGCGGCAGGGACCTTTTGGCCTGCCCCAAGGCACGTCCCAAGTACCCGCCTCTGGCAGCCACACTAGCATCTCCAAGAAGCCGGAGCTGTTGAGATGAAACCTCCACACCAACGACGCGTCGGAGATGGACTGTGTCCATATCATCTCTTCCCCAACAGTGAAAACGGTGAGGTACATGGCAAAGGATCTCACCCCGCTCACAGTCGTCACGTCACTGGACACTTTGTTGTTCCACATGGTGCTCCTCCACACCTTCGCCGACCCTCGACCGCGAGATATGATCGACTGCACCGGCCAAGCCGGGTCTGGACCGAAGTAGTAGTCCCCGGAGAAGGGTCGTCGGGACTCCTCCACGACACAAGCCCATTCACCTTCCACGTCGTGAGGTTCATCCGGAGTGTCATCCCCGGCAACATGGTGTCCGCGGGGAAATCATAGCTCTGCCACACAATCCTTCCATCGACATCCATGGTTTTCAAGGCAAGGTTCCCACTTTCGTCGATGACGGCGGCCGTCCGTCCCCCCGCACCGATCATCATCCCAGAAGACCAAACCACCGTCGAATTACCGTCGACGACAACGAGGCTGCCGTCGGAGGCAACGGTGGCGCCGCCGGCTGGGTCGGTCAAGGAAGCGTTGCGATTGGCGACCCACACGACGGTGCGGCCGGGGATGTTGTTGTACCAGATGGCGAGGTAGAAGCGGTGGCCATGAGTAGTAGAGTCGGGGAGTCGAAGAAGCCGAGGGCGAAGGCGCCTTTGGTGGAAGTGAGGGTCTGGTTGGTGCGTAGCAACTGACCGGTGGCTAAGGTGTCGCCTTCCCCGGCGGAAACGGGGAGATGGGTGATGGCGACGGAGTAAAGGATGATGAGGAACGCCGAGATAGCCATCTACGGTACACCCATGCTGGACATTGGCTTCGCTAGCCAACAAAAACCCGGCTGCTCTTCTTGACGGGCACCAAGAATATAATGATAAAAGAAAAAGTAAAAACACCTGTGCTGAGAGTGGCCATGGGCGTGGGATAATTAAAGTCTGGTCTTCGCGACAGTTCGCCACTTACCACACCACGAGCAGTAAAGAGATAGAGGAAGGAAGAGCAGGGCTGGATGCAACCGGGGGAAGCACAGCCGCTTATTTCCTACTCGATTGAATTAATGCCGGTCAAACGAATCCAACATCGCCATCTCTTCCACCTCCACGGCCGTGACATTCTTATCTTCTGTCTTCTCACATTTTCTGCTACCACCTCGGCGTGATAAGGCCGTCACACTATTGACCTCCAAACATTTGGTGGTTGTTTGACCAGGAAAGGAAAATTTTCTGTGGTCACACAACTACTTGGACGCTCTGCTCTGAGATAAAATAATAAGTGAACCGTCAGCCCAATTCCCAAACGCAACTCAGCTATTTAATAATAATAAGTGAACTACTTAACCCAACCCAGATTTTGTGGTGTTAAAAGCCAAAGAATCCACTCCCGGGAAAACCTGCCAATCCCCGCACTCTTGTGGTCTCCTGACGTTGCTACTCAAAGTTTCGAGGCTTTACATTATTACATCATGTCAGTAGAGGAGGTATCTCGGCAACGGCGATGCCAGGGACAGTCTGCGCATTCTTCGGCATCGATGGACTAGCAGGGTGGAATGAGAAGAAGTGGTCAGCAAGAGGGCCTCATTTTGGCGGATGTGTTGGGTTTGCCGCTGATGTGGATCATGTGCGGGCATGAAGGCCAAAGGATAACTCTCGCGGCGGCAAGTGAGCCATCTGCGAGGTGGCCACCGCCGCCGATAGCAGTGACATAATCTACAGATGCTTGAAAGTTGTCTTCTTTCATGGTGCATCTTACAAGAGATTAATTAACCGCTTTGCATACGTTCCTATTTTAATAACTCATAAAGATTTAAATTAGTGGTCAACTACTTTCCTACAATCTCTACTTTCATATTTCAATTTATTGACACTTTTGAGAAATTAACCTATCAACTAGTTTTAATTTTACAATCTGTATCAAGTGTTTTTATGTGCAGCAAATCTCATATATTTTTTAGTGAATTAGATTCAGTTATTCTATTCTAGAATGAAAAGAAAAGTTAAGCAATAATTGACCACTCTAAAATCTTTCTAGCCAATGGCCTTTTTTTATCTTTTACTTTTTAGTAAATGGTATGCATCCATTTATCTTCTTCAATTGACATCTGGTTGTAGATTATTTTAAATTTTCATTTGTTTTATATATAGGTATTCATACTCACCACACTAGATGTTTATCTGGAGGAGTAGATTCTCTTCTTTTTTTATGAACTCCCTGTTCCAACACCATGTTTCGATCCATTCATTCCAAATAGCTTTGTGTTAGCTATGGTACTTGTCATGATATTTGGAGCAGCTGAGATGTCTAAATTATTTGTTATCTAAAGTAAAAATTACTTTTGTTGTAAAAATAAATAGTTAATTAGACAAGAGAAAAGATGGTCCTCGTATAGGTATTTTTTGTAAGAAGCACATGTATATATAATAGAAATTTATAGATATATAAAAAAATGCACTGATAGTAAAAAACACAAGGACACAATGTCTTAAGTATTTTTTATTTTTACAAAAATTGCAGAAGTTAGAAGGAATGGAGTTTAACCTGTTATTTTTTTATTTATTTCATGTAAGAGGTGACCTTCTATATTAATATATAATCATTTTATATAAGAATGAATTGAACAATTCATATAGTTATATGTATATATTATGCTTTTTTCTACACTAAAACATAAGATCTTCCAAGTTTAAAATAATAAATCATCTAAGATTTTAAAAAATTGTTTTGGTAAAAGTTAAACAAGTAAACAAGATCGATGATAAGTAGTACAATTCATGTGGAAATCTGTCACAAATTACACCAATTTACGAGACTCATGTCCAAATCACCACCATTAAAATCCAATTTACAAGAAAGCAAATGAACATTTTCTTCTATGATTTTATTTCATTAAACGCTGTTGCCTAAAGTGCTAAATTTTGAGGTGCTCCCCTCTTTTAAGTTGTCAGACTTTGATCTACTTGTATCTATTTCACTGCATGAGATTCCCGTATTGCTTTTAAAAACTATAATATATTTTTTACTTTAAGTTGTTTCCCTCTTCCGAGTTATTAGACTCTGAAACAAATTTATCATAATGGCAAGTGCAGCCATTATAGTCAAGTAATATAATAATAAGAAGAGCAATATAAGAGGCTTTAAATCTCTTCAGAGCAACATAAAACATTATGTTTGTGTCTCTAGTTGCTCGGTACAATGATAAGCGATACAAAAACATTCACTAAAATTTTCTCCCACGATAAGATGATCTTGCAATGGTTGTTTAAACAAGACGGTCAAGCAATTTATCTCATCACCGCCCAGAAGAAATGCATTTGAAAAAACAAGCTTAACCAAAAAAGAAGCCGGTACCTTAGATGAATTAGTAAAATGCATTTGAAAAACATTTAAGTATTGCTCACATTAACAATTGCCAAACAAAAGGGAGAGAAAAATCAGTAGATAATCACTATCAGTTAACAACAGAGATTCACGGTCCAAATTAGCAGTACTACATTGCCTCATTGCAAAATAAGCAGTTTTTGGTACCATAAAAACGCGTTTTAGGAAGCCAATCTTTCCTGCGTTGTTTGATCTGCTGCTCCAGTTTTGGGCACTTGGAAACTTCCAGCCGATCAAAGTTGGGAGGGAGTCCGTCGTCTGGTCGGGCTTCTACCTGTTCACAATTATGAAAATATATTTGTCGCAGGGACGTGTGGTCATTGAGGCCTGTAGGAAAGTATTGGAGATTCTTGCATCTATATACTACAAGTACTTGAAGCAAGGGAGGAAGCCCTGTCTCACGGAACGACTCCAACTCCGGGCAGTCGAAGATTATCAGTTCTAGAAGGGAGGCGATGGTGAGCAATGCCTTGGGTACGTGGGTCAGGTTTGGGCATTTTCTTATCACCAAACTTGTCAATGTAGGAAGGGAACTAGATGTGGAACCAGCCTCATCATCCCTCACCAGTGGAAGCAACTCCCCTGCAATGCCCCTCATTTCCATGGTCCGTAAATGACGTAGGTTTTGAAGAGACGCCACTTTTAGGGCTTCCAGTTGGTCGCCTGAGAAGGTGAAGGATACGTGAGACGTAAAGTGGAGCAACACCTCCGGGCTGAATTTCAACTTGTGGCATTTCTGTACATCCAAGTCTTCGAGGTTAGGGGTTTCCAATGATATAAGTTCATGTTCACATCCCGAAGAAATGGACAGCTCCTTGAATGATGCGAGCGACGACGACGACGACCCGGGATGAAATCCCCGAGCAGAGTGAGGTTACGTAATGACTTGAGCATCAACTTCCCTAGATTCGTCATATGATCAGCATATATCTTTAACCCTTTGCCAGGTACCAGCACCATGCAAATATCCCTCAAACTGTAGCAACCCCTAAATGTAAGCTCCTTTAGTCGGGGAAGGTCCAATATCGATGATGCGAGAGAAGAGCTGGTATTCCCAAGAGATGGACTGATTGACAATGTGGTTAAATCTCGACAATCTAACACCACAAGACTAATCAAGTTTCGAACTCCCATGGAAACATCTTTTAACTTGAGGCAACTATCAATCTCAAGCCGCTCCAATGAAGGAAGCTCCAGATCCACCATTCTGTTTATCCCTTCGAGTCCTTTCATAACTACCTTCTTGAGAACAGGGAAACTTAAAGCGGACAGCCATTTCGGAATCCTCCCACCACGATAGTTGAGGAAAGATAAGGACTTGAGCGACGTGGGATGAGGCTCAAGTGCATCAAGCACCCTTGCCTCCAAATCTCTGTCAACAACATCTGAAATATCATATTCTAAATCATCAATACTATCATGAGATTCATGACCCTCATTAGATAGGAAGGCACTACTCCACTCGAAATGTATTTCATCAAGTACTTTTTTTCAAGTTAGCCATCAGCGCTTGTTCAACACTTTGTAGATTTGCCAGACATGAGATAACCAATTCGCCTTTGAGCTTGTTCATGTCCTTGAGCACTTCGATGCCATGTCCTTCTTCTCTTCCAACAACGAATCTTCTGAGTTCCTGACTGCATGTTAGGTTTCCTATGTTGCGTGGTAATGAATTGAGACTTCCGCAATTAGAAATATCTAATATTCGTAAGTTGCGGATATTGCATATTGATTCTGGTAGACAAGATATTGAACTGTCGCTAAGTTGCAACTCCCTTAGACTTTCAAGATCCAACGTCAACAGATTGGATAGTTTGACAATTGAGCTGGGCAAAGCTGATAGATCTGACATCCATCCGAGACTTAGAAACCTTAAATTCTGGAGGTTTCCCATGTGAGTTGGTAGGGCAATACCCCTCATATCATTACAACTATTGAGGTCAAGTGTTTGTAAATTATGAAACTCGCATATCGAATCCTGGAGACTTTGAAGGTGATAACAACATGAGAGATTGAGGTAACGGAGGTGCTTTAAGTTCCCCACAGAACTTGGTAGCTCTTGAAAGTGATTGCCACTTAGATCTAAAACACGCAAGAGTGTCCATTTAATTTTATTCACGTCAAGCCAATGCTTTCCGCGCACCAAAAGCGTACAAAGGTTTGTGGCTTTATCAAACATTTCAAAGTTCACTTCTTTATCTATCAAGGATAGATGTCGGATACTTCTCATATGCGTGTATGATTTGATGC
>JAURVB010005475.1:0-16144 GCA_033002965.1 Piper betle
TCGGTATCACAAGTACATAATGAGCCGTCTTGTGCCATTGCGCCCTGTCACCCCTTTCGGCCTGGGGGCAGGTGTTCAATCTTTCAAGGGGTGCTGCCTTGTGCCGAATTGAGTCGACCTCGGTTGCGTTCCAGTGCATGGTGGTCAGATACTCAAGTCGACCAAGACTCCCACATAGTAATTTTAAAGGTGTGGCCCCGTGTCGAGACTGAGTCAATTCCTTGACCTCGATTGCGTTTCGGCGTATGATGGTCGAATCTGGGCTCAGGCCGACCAGGGCTGCCAACAAGGGAAAATACAACATTTCAAATAATTATACGGACCTGGATAGTTCGTAAGTGAACTTGCAACTGTGACCAACGATCCTAATCTGAACGAGAACATAAAATTATACATAAGTATAATTTTATTCGAGTAGAAATGCATGCAACTAAATGACTAATATATATATATATCACTATTAAAATTCAACAATATTAAATATTAAATTATTCATATGATATAATCATTTAAGTCCTACTTTATATTTTAAATTAATTATCTAAATCATAATTAACACTTAACAATTGATAAAATAATTATTAACTGATAAACAAGTATTTAATTTTTCTTTGCTGGTGATAATTACTTAACCACGATCTTGATGATTTAGTTTACTAGTTATAATTTTTAATCACTATCATTATTCATAGCAATTTAATTAATTAAGTTATTCAATTAAATTATTTAAAATAATTTGTATTATTCTAATTCAAAAGATATTTCTAATACAATTATTTTAAATTATTCAACTCAATAAAAGTTTCGAACTTTATTTATTTTCATTATGCTATTTAGGTTCGACGCTTGTGATTTTTACACGATTATATTTTAATAACCCATTTTCTACATTACTGACTCATTATTAAAATAATCACTTTATTTACCTAATATTAAATTTAATATAGTAAAGGTAAAATCTTTATTTTATTAATTACTTATAATCATCCGATTTAAAATTTATCGCTTATAGTATGCCGATTAATTATCGACCGTTTATCATTACCGTATTTTTATTACTTATGTCCATGTCGATTTTGTCCAATAATTAATTAGTTTAGTAACTTTACCCATAACCCATTAAAATGATTATTTTTAAAGATTTATTACGAGTTAGTATTATTTTTTAACTCGAGTCGGTATCGAGTCAACCCATATTTACAAAACTGTCATCTTCTTCTTCCCCAACGTCCTTCTCTTCTCCTACCTTCTTCTTTGCACCAAAAACCAGATCTGATGTCTTCTTCTTCACCCTATGCAACCTTCCCCAGCAACCCAATTGAACAACCATATAAACATCCCAACCAAACGTCAACAACAAAATAAAAACAGCAAGCGATGAAGCATAAAGTTCGTGCTTTACAGCAGCTATCCAAGGCGAACACCATCCTGCACCCAAAACCAGACCTGTTCTTCTTCTCCCAGCCTCAAGACCCCTCCTTTCTTGCACCTTGCTCCAATTCAGATGTTCCACGACCTCAGGCCGGCCTCAAAACAGTAAGGATCAGCCACCTTTGGACGTTGCATGGAGTATGGTCGTTCTCCCCACTTCTGCACTTCGCCGCCATGAATTCCGGCGAGAAGGTCGTCCGCTGTGGACTGTTCCGGCGGCCTGAACTGCTGTGATGGAACCCATGATGCTGTCGACGAAGCACAACTGGCGTCTACCCCTCTGAATCTTCCATTACAGCATCTATTTCAGAGGAACTGCCATCACCATCGTCACCCCTTGCAACTCCGCCCACAAACAGCTGTAACTCCACCACCCATCGGCAGCAAGGGTCCAGGCGAGCCATCCCTTCGACCCAGCAGCCAGAGAGGTCGTCGGGGTTGTGAGCGGCTGCCTTGCAATTGTTTACAGTCGCCCATCCTTGCCCAAATTCTTGCACTCGTCGGCCATGGCGAATTTCAGTTTACAGTTTAGTTTTAGTTGTTTATTGTTGATTTCAGACTTTATTTCTCATGATTATCAAGCTTATTATCAATTAAAAAGAATATGCATGCATGAAAATTAAGAAGAGGGAGATAGGAAGGATACCCAAGCAAGGAAGAAGCACCGGCAAGGAAGAGGAGAACTAGGCGGCTAAGGTGAGGAAGACGCCCCTTACACCAAAAATGACATCCTCTTTCAAAATTATAAAAATGAAAATGATGGCTAGGGTATGTGAAAACACCCCTACACCCGTATTTCATTTAACTGGGTAAATAATAAAATGGGTAATAATTAACCGGGTAGAGAATATAATAAGTTCGGTCCTTCTCGGACCACGTTCGGTCCTTCCCGGACTGCGTCGATCATTACTAGATACGTTCGTATTATATGTATTATCTATGTTATATATATTATTATTTTCACAGTCTTTACAATCTCCCTAACTTGGAAATATTTCGTCCCCGAAATATCATAACGGGCAACAGAACAATCATGATTAATTTTTATCTTCGGGATCAGTTCATGCTACAATGATAAGAATCTTATGCCACGAATAGGCTAGGGTATTTCCTTGCCATTTCTTGTTCAGTCTCCCATGTAGCTTCCTCTGACCCCTGATTTTTCCACAATACTTTTACCAAAGGAATTTCCTTGTTCCTGAGTGTCTTTATTTCTCTTGCCAGGATGCGAATCAGCTTTTCCTCATAGGTTAAATTTGATTGTAGCTCTAAGTCTTCAAAATTTGTGATTATATGATCTTCATCTCGTACATATTTCTTTAGCATTGACACATGGAAAACATTGTGTACTCCAACTAGGCTTGGTGGTAATGCTAGTCTATATGCACAATTTCCAACTCGATCCAGGATTGGGAACGGTCCTATGAATCTTGGCTTCAACTTCCCTGATGTTCTAAATCTGATCACCCCCTTCATAGGAGATGTCTTTAGGTACACAAACTCCCCAACTTGGAACTCTAGGTCCCTCCTTCGAGTATCAGCATAACTCTTCTGTCGATCCTGAGCTGCCTTAAGCCTTTGCTGAATGAGTTTCACCTTTTCAGTTGCTTCCCTCACCATCTCTGGCCCGACTATAACTGCTTCAGTAGACTCCAGCCAGCACGATGGAGATCTGCAGGGCCTACCATATAAGGCTTCAAATGGTGCCATCCCTATACTGGCTTGGTAAGAGTTATTGTAGGTGAATTCAGCCAAGGCTAAGTGTTTCTCCCAGTCACCTCCCAGTCAAGAATGCAAGCTCTTAACAAATCTTCCAAAGTTTGAATAGTCCTCTCACTTTGACCATCAGTTTGGGGATGATATGTTGTACTCAGCTTGATTTGAGTCCCCATGGCTTTTTGGAAAGCTTCCCAGAAATGTGAGGTGAATAGGGGATCTCGGTCGGAGACTATCTCCTTTGGAATCCCATGCAACTTGACAATATTGTCGACATACAATCCTGCCAGGTATTCCGCTGTCCTCATTGATTTTGTGGGGATGAAGTGAGCTACCTTAGTTAGTCGGTCCACAACCACCCATATGGAGTCATGCTTCTTCTGAGTCCTTGGGAGCTTTGCAATAAAATCGCATGTGACACACTCCCATTTCCAAGTTGGTATTTCTAAAGGTTGCAATAGTCCTCCAGGTAGTTGATGTTGGGCTTTGATCTATTGGCAAGTTTGACACTTGGAGACAAAATCCACAACATCCCTCTTCATCCCAATCCACCAGTAGGTTCGCTTTAAATCCTGATACATTTTAGTAACTCCAGGGTGTATCGAGAACTTTGAGCGATGAGCCTCCTCCAAGATATTCCGCCTCAGTGCATCATCCTTGGGTACACACAACCTTCCTCTAAATCTGATCACACTATTGGAATCAGCTACAATGTCAGGAGTCTTGTCCAACATTTCATTCAGCTCCTCATCACCCATTTGTGCTAGCTTAACACGATCAACTAAATCATTGGAAATAACCAAATTTGCCAATAACCCTGTTAGTTGCTCCACAAGGTTGATAGCCACCACTTCTGCTGACATGGCCCAAAGTCTAGCTAGCTACTGACTTTTGTCCACCTTGCCCTTCCGACTCAACGCATCTGCTACCACATTCGCTTTCGCCTGGGTGGTATAAGATTTGGAAGTCGTCAGTCCTTCAAATACTCTAGCCACCGCCTCTGTCGAAGGTTAAGGTCAATATGGATGAAGTTGTGGGTTGACGGTTGAGGGTTGCTGAGAAGAAGTTGTGGATGCCAAGTTCCAAGGAAGCATCACTATTGGAGAGAAGTTCTCCCCAAGGCCTCATCATTATAGATTTACATAACTTTTATGTTCTCTTCTTGCAATGTTGTTTTCTTTTATGAGTTTCACGATGTATTACTATTCTTATATGGGGTAAACAGTTAGTGATCTAGGTTGAATAATGGATCTTGGTTGATATGTAAGATATCTTATTTTTTTAACCTATTGCATTTCTTGCTAGTTGATTACTTCATGCTCATGCTTAATGGGTCAAAAGAGTAGCTGACTTTTGTATGATTAAGAGATTTGGTCGAGATATATGGTGTAACATGCCATGCCCGGTTCATCCTTCAACCAAACTGAAATGTTATATTAGTAAATATTGCTATCTCTTAGCTTAATTACATGGAAGACCACGCTCACAAAACCCCTTAAAATCCAAACTTACTTGGCGTCTTAGATGGAAGACAACCACTACCTACAATTGCAACAAGCAAAACCAAAGGAAATATAAACATTATTCAAAAGATTATAAATTATTAGAAATTTAAACCCTAAAACATGGGGTTATTACTTCAGTATACTAAGCTAAGAGTAAAGATGTTCAATGACCAAAATAAAATAGAAAAATAACATAAAATAACACGACAACAACACGACGGGAATATGTGTAAGTGTGAAGACATTAGCATCCCTCTATATCTACCAGCGACACTCTAGGCACACCACCTACATAAATATTAAAAGGAAAAAAATGTCACTAACAAGTTATGTAATAAGTTGCTGGTCCGCAAATTAAAATAAATATAATATCAAACTGACATACTAATTCGGTAATTCATATTAAAGTAAAGCAAAAAGGGGATAATACACCACTTGAAGAATCACACAACACCCAAAAGAAACTACACCGGCGTGTGACCCACAACTGCTCAAACAACAACCTTTCTCCTATTGTCTCCATTTCCACCATGCTCCTCTCCTCTGAGCTCTGAAGGCAAGCCAAGTACACCGCAGTCATGATATACATTGTAGAATACGTTACTCATAACCCTACACCTCTTTGGGTGTGTGAAGCTCATAGACAAAGGGGTGAAAATGATGTAGCAAGAAGGGAAAGTGGAGTGTTGTGTCAATCTAATTGACAATGAAACAATTGGGCTTCTCAACAAGTTGTGCCCTGGGACATACCCCTCAAAGTCAAACTTACTCGAAACAATCTAAAACAATCTACCCACTCTCAAAATTGTTAAAACATTATATAATAATATAATAATATTAGGCTTAGGTAAGGAATAATAATGTGAATGTGCCTCAAGAAAGAAAGCAACTTAGGACGGATTTTTGTTTTCGAAAACAATTCAAGGGATCTCATTGTCGAGGGTTATAAAACATGACGTCTAAATGAACTGAATTAAGTAGGTTGTGATAAAACTACTCCTTGACTTGTCCTATGATATAAAACAACTCACCAATTAGATAAACGTAAATTAAGAAATTAGTCTTAAATAAACCTGGTCTCCAAGCTCCAAACAATCTATCGGCAAGCTCAAATCACGTGACCTATTAACAAACCCAACTCAACATCTAACACAATCTATATAATGTCTGCATGAGAATGCGTAATCAAATGAGATAAGATTAATTTAATTCAATATATATATATATATATATATATATATATGTATTAGAATAGATGGATAAAAATATGACATGAATGAATGAAAAATAACAATAACAAAACAATAGTCCAAGAGTTACCAAAATATAAGATTAACCAAATTGTAGGTATACAAGATCAATAATCAAGATCTAGTCAAAAGTTATAGACTTTCATCAAATGTCAGAAAAAAGAGGAATAAATAACAAAATACTCAAAAGAATAATGCTTCACCACATATTCGACGACGAAGAATATATACTTCAAAGTATAGTTAACGCACGACTACTTCGATGTGCAACCAACTTTGATGGAAAATTCTGGCGAACTCTGTTAGACGACAATGATGGGATAACTCAATAAAAGGTACAAGGATGATATTATTATGATTTGGTATCCAGGGTAGAAAGATAGTGTTTATAACAACAAAATTTTTAATAGAAAAATGAGAAGACAAGGAAATGAAAATATAATGAATTTTGATATAGGAAATTGAAAAGGTGTACATAAATTCATTTATAATTAATATACATGACCCAACATATGGTTATAATTAAATTGTAGTTACACAAATTTAATGACTTTTGTAACGATACAACACTAAAGAAATTTTCAAATGAGTATGAAGTCAAACTAGTCACATACATAAAGTAGAAGACTATCAAGAAGTGGTGTGACACCAAGCTAGAGGTCAAATCAACATAGTCATTTGATAACATTTCTACACTAAATGCATGACTAAAATAACTCCTCTAACATGCAAACAACCCTGTTAACTACTTCTAAAACACAACGCATGTCTAATAAAACCACACCATTAGGCATCCATATGAGCTAAAGCCTTCCAAACCAAGGCACGAGCAACACCAACTCTCCTTAGAAGCAAGAGCTAAAAGACATGCCAAACCAATGGCCAAACCAGGCCAAAAAAGTAAAATCCTAAGCCAAAGGGCATGAATTTTACAATCTCACCTCCTTAAAGAAAATTATGTCCTCAGGATTTTCCCAAGAATTGAGAACAACACTCAAAATACAAACACACCGCACAACAAGCAACAAAGAAAATACCTTAACCCAAAGCCAAAACCTCAAACAAGCTAAGATGACTCTTCCACAAATCATCCTCCAACTCCCAGGTGGATTCCTCGACACCTTGATGACCCCACTATACCCGAACCAATTTCACTACATTATTGCAAAGCTTCTTTTCTTGACAGTCAAGAATATGCAATGCTTGCTACTTATATGACAAGTTCAGCTGCAACTCAATCTCCTTAGCCTAGAAATATGGAATACTGGATGAATTGTTGACAAATGTGGAGGCAGAGCCAAGTCATAAGCTACCTCACCACCCGCTTCAAAATAGGAAATGGCCCAATATACCTCAGGTTAAGCTTTCCATTCTTTCCAAATCTCAAGTTTCCTTTTGAAGGTGGCACCTTAAGGAACACAAGGTAATTAACCTTAAATTTGAGTTCTCGACATCTCAAATCAGCATTGGACTTTTGTTGATCTTGAGTCAGTTTCATTCTTTTCCTCATCTGAGTCACAACTTCTTGAGATTGTTGAACCATATCCGGTCAAACTATAACACCCCGATTTCGGTTCACATAAGAATCAGATCAGAAATGTTACGATCGAGTCAAGTCATGTTTAATATTGTTGGTCAGTAAGACTCAATCGATAAAATAGATCAAAATAACTATCTTGGTGCCATAAGAATGGAAGACATTGTCAAATAAGCATCAAAACACATCAAATATAACTAAATGCAAGAAATGAAATACTGTGTTGAGCTCAAGTATGTGTATAATTTATCTGTCGTCCCACCAAAGTCGACTCAGGATTTGCATAACCTACATTTATTATATGAAAACCGTCAGTAACGAATGTTACTGCTTCGAAAAATAACTAATACAATCTGGCAAATGGGTATTCGATTACCCATGAAAATTTATAAAACTTCAAGATAGCCTCACACTAGGCGGTAAGCAAACATACTTAAGTAATTGCCGGGTCGCATTCATGGCTCATAAATATATTCATACATACATACATACAGCGCTTACGTCCTCACACCTTCCATATCATGGGCCACTGTACTTGAGTGGCAAAAGGAATAATTAAGTTAGTGCCACTTATTCCGGAAATACGCTTTATTATGTAGTACCATCAAACATCGTACTACCCCATGGTTTGAAGGAGTACTAGTGCGATTCATACATATCTCCGTCCGCTCACTCTCTTATTCGTGAAATCCATAAAAATGCGCGTACTTATATAATAGACTTAGGAAAGAGGCTTATATTATGAATTTCTAGGGCTTATGTTTGAAAACCAACAAGGGATCTCATCTTGTAGTTTTATTAAACATGCGTAAAAAACACAGTTAAATGGCTCGACATCAGAGGGATGCAATAAAATGCCACCAATGCCATCCTACATATAAAACACGATTAAAATCGATACTCAAGGAGTCAAGCAAAGAGAGAGAGTCCTACGGACCTGCGGTCCAAGCTCCAAGCGTATTTGCACAACTACGGCAAGCTCGAACTTCGAAACCTACATCAGAACCCACTGCTAAGTAAAATACTAACATCTCTATATGATGCATGCTTGTGGTGTGTGCTCATATCATTAATACATCCTAATAAGAAGACTACAATAAATAAACATACCCCTAAATACATAACACGTAAATCAAGACATAATAAAGAGAATAACTAATACCAAATAATAAATAAATACATACATACATACATGAATTGAAATACAGCAAATTAGTCTCGCAACATATAATATAAATCATAACAATAAATCATGTTCTCTAAAATATAAAATAACTGTCCCACAGTCTTGGACCATTTCGCATAGCCACATTTATAACACAAGTGAATAATAAGGAAGTCTAATTTTTATTATCGATTCACCATACCTTGGTTGGTAAAAGAACTACCAACCACACTTATATTCTTCAGTCCAATGCTGCTCACTTGCGGAGGCAATTCCGCGTTAGTGATAGAACCACTAAGCCACATAATTAAATGAAACAAGTCAATATAATCCCTATTATCATTTCACTCATTATTATTATTATTATTACACAAGTCTTTAGTAATTATCTCTCAGGTCATTCTAAGATTAGTAATTTGTCTCTCAGGTCATTCTGAAATTAGTAAAAGTCGTCTACCAGCTCGTTCTGATATTAGAAATCGTCTCCCAGCTCATTCTGAGATTAGGTGGTCTCCCAATTCATTTTGAGATTAGTCATAGTTTCCGAGTTCATTCTAAGATTAGAAATTGTCTCCCAGCTCATTCTAAGATTAGGTGGCCTCCCAATTCATTTTGAGATTAGTCATGGTCTCCCAGTTCATTCTAAGATTAGAAATTGTCTCCTAGCTCATTCTGAGATTAGGTAGTTTCCCAATTCATTTTGAGATTAGTCATGGTCTCCCAGTTCATTCTGAGATTAAAAATTGTCACCCAGCTCATTCTGAGATTAGTGCTGACTAGGCTACCAGTTTGGGAAAATATAACATTTCATATAGTTATACCAGTTTGGAGAAATACAACATTTTATATAATTATACCAGTTTGAGGAAATACAACATTTCAAATGATTATACGGACCTGGATATTTCAAACTCGCAGTTGCAACCAACGATCCTAATCTGAACGAGAACATAAAATTATACATAAGTATAATTTTATTCGAGTAGAAATGCATGCAGCTAAATATCTAATATATATAATTTTAAAAAAATTAAATATTAAATTATTAATAAATCCAGTGAGATAATTAATTATTTATGTGACATAATTATTTAAGTCCTACTTTACATTTTAAATTAATTATCTAAATCATGATTAACACTTAACAAATAATAAAGTAATTATTAATTCATAAACAAAATTTAATTATTATTATTAGTATATTTTCTTTTGAGATAATAAATTTTCTTTCAATAATTAATTAGTTTAGTAACATTACCAATAACCCATTAAAATGATTATTTTTAAAGATTTATTACGAGTTCGTATTATTTTTAACTCGAGTCGATATCGAGCCAACCCATATTTACAAAAGTGCCATCTTCTTCTTCTTCTTCTTCCCCAAGGCCATCTTCTCTTCTCCTACCTTCTTCTTTGCACCTGACCAGACCTTCGCACCACCACTGGTCATGCCTTCTTCAATTCCCCAGCAACCCAATTGAACAATGATATAAACATCTCAACAAGACATCAACAACAACATAAAAATAGGCAAAGATGAAGCCTAACATCCATGTTTACAGCAGCTATCCAAGGCGACGTCCTGCA
Organism: Piper betle; assembly: GCA_033002965.1. Lineage (NCBI taxonomy): Eukaryota > Viridiplantae > Streptophyta > Magnoliopsida > Piperales > Piperaceae > Piper > Piper betle. Next base: position 10,192 of record JAURVB010005475.1, read on the forward strand.
CCAAACCAGGCCCCAAAACCAGACCACGTCCTTCACTCCCTTCCCTACCAATCCAATTGGAAGCATAAAGCTTGTGCTTTACAACAACTATCCATGTCAAACTCCATTCTGCACCAAGGCGAGTGACTCCTGGCCAGTAGCACCGCCGGGACTGCAAGGTGCACTCCGTCCGGCCAGCAGCACCGCCGGGAACACTTCCCTTCTCCCTGTACGACAACCCAACGTCAAGGCCAAGTGCTGTGAGCATGCATGGCGTGAGTCTTTGGCCAGCAAATTGGCTTGGACGTCTGGAATCTCCCACAGTGCGCACACTACAGCTCCGCCCATAACCACTGAAATTCCGCCACACATCGGAACCCGGGGACAAGGCGATGCCACCCTTTGACCCAGCAGCCAGAGAGGTCGTCAGGGGTGTGAGGTCTGTCTTGAAATCTTTGTTTACAGGTTCCTATCATTGCCCAACTTCAGACCCATCGGTCATGGCGAAATTCCATTTTCCAATTTAGTTTTAGTTGTTATTGTTGATTTCAGACTTTAATTCTCATGTTTATCAAGCTTATTATCAATTAAAAAGACATATGAATGCAATAAAATGAAGAAGATGGAGATAGGAAGGATACCCAAGCAAGGAAGAAACACTGGCAAGGAAGAGGAGAACTAGGCGCCTAAGGTGAGGAAGACGCCCCTACACCCGTATGTGAAAAATGACGTCCTCTTTCAAAATTTATAAAAATGAAAATGACGGCTAAGATATGTGAAAACACCCATATTTCACTTAACCTGGTAACCGGGTAAATAATAAAATGGGTAAATAATAAAATATAATAATTAACCGGGTAGAATTAACCGGGTAAAGGATATAACGCGTCGGTCCTTTCCAAACCAAGTCGAATATATTAAATTTTTTTTCCACTTTTTTCCATGGTCTTTACACACTGTCTCGCCGCCACGACGCCAGAATCGCCCCACAAGCCGCGACGCTCTCCTTGTCAATTCGCCGCCGTCCGGGCCTCGCCGCCCCTGTCGTGACCCCGACGACCACCCCCTTGACCTCCCTGACATTTCCCCCTTACCTAGCGCCACCGTCGGAGCCAGCCGTGGGCCTGATTAGAGTGACCGACCGCCCCGACCGAACTTGATGCTGCCGCCGGCAGTCATCGCTGCCGCGGTCGCCCTTGCCGTCACCACCATTGGGATGAGCTCGCTGAGCCGGTGCTAACCCTTACCCTGATTGCACCACCGAAACAGCCTCTTGAAAACCGTCGGGACAGTCACCGGAAAACCGCCGAAAGTCGCCGAAAAACTGGATTCATCGAAATTCGTCGGAAATCACCTGATCTTCTACCGAATCCCTCCGATCGAACCCTATCGAACTTCGGACGCCATAAGGTGCCGAATTCGAGCCACAAATCCTGTGAGGTATAATTTATTTTAACTTAATTATATAAAAGTATTGATTATTAGAATTGCATGCTAGGATTGGTGAATTGAGTGTTATAATTATATATATAAATGTAGAATCGATTAAGGATGAAATATGAAAATTTGTTTGATTGAGTGGTGTTAAAAATGGAGGCTAAGAAACTAATTAGGGTAACTAGGTAATGATCATGATCTAATGCAAACTAGCCTAAGTAGACTTTCTAGAATTGATATAGGTTGATGAGTGTTGATTGATGTGTGATGGATGTATGTGTGATATAGGATGTATGACTGCTTAATGAGCGGGAGTTAGTATTTAGTTTTGATGTGTAGGTACGGAGTAGGAGCTCGCCGCCTGGGCACGAGGACACGCTTGGAGCTTCTACCAAGTCCATTTAGGACTCGTTCTCTGTTTTACACTATTCTACTGTGTATTTGATTTATTACATGTAGGACGTGTTAAGTGGCATTTTATCAGATCCCACTTAACTCGGGCCATTTAGCCAACAGTTTCAAGATTAATAACCCTTGAGGACGAGATCCCTTGAGTTTGTTTTCAAACTTCAGATCCAGCTCACGATGCCTTCGGGCCTATTGTATAAATACCAACCTAGACCTATATATATGTATAGTTTTCGCATTCTCAGTGAGAGATTGATGAGGGAAATCCAACTACCGTACTACGCAAGCGGGCACGTGTGAGTCGATAGTGGGCTCTGGATTGGTGTGCAGGCCGTTTCATTCCCGAGGGATCCTGACAACTCCACCTTTGAGTTCCTCAAACCTAGAGAAGTGTGGAGCAATACGGAGGACGTAGAGGGCTGAGACGAATGAGAATGAATTGCCACGGAAGAGATAGATGAAATGGCCAATGAAAGAGAATGATATGGAGAGTGGATGTTGTCGACCCAAGGGCGACGACTCCCATATGTGCCTTGAGAGAGTTCTCGAGGAAGTATATGGTTTTGATTCAACAGGAGAGTTTGCTCTCCTGTGCCAGATTGATATTAGTTATTTTCCGGGCCGGTAACACTCATTACTGACGGTTTTTCTATATATATGTAGGTGAGAAATGCGAGGGATGAAAGCTGTCGGGACTGCGGAGGAGCAGCACGGAACCGTGCACTCATGTACTTGCCATGTGTAATCTATAATGATGGTGTGTTATTGCTACGTTAATGATAACTTTGATATGTTTGTTTGGATGAATTGCTTGTTATGAAATGAACAGATAAATGGGAATGAGTAGGGAGCCTTGGAGTTCAGACTCGGTTCATGTGAAAATGAAAGAGAAAATGACTGAATGCCATTGTAGATTGTTATGTTTTATCGTATTTTGATAAAATATTTATATACCCTTGTTGTGGATAGGTTGGCCCCTATTGCACTTTTTGGGGAGATTTTGTCCGTTTTTCTGTAAAAATTAATGAATTTTTATTTAAATTTCTTGCCTGTTGAATGGTTTTGTTTTGCTTGCATATCATAGCATGCATGTAGGACTACGTTAGAACCAAATTGTTCCCATTCATGCATTTCATGGTTGCATCCCCATCTTAAGATGCCAAGGGCAGATCCGGGTCGGCTTAACCGAACAAGTACATTAGAGAATGGTTCGGTTGCCGGTGACATTTCCGGGTAGGCACAGGGAGATCCGAAACCGGGTGTGACATCTCGATTTACCGAAAACGGTGCAAGAATGGATGAAAGGCTGAAACTGAGTTGAACCAGACCAAACCGAACTAAACCAACTTGGTGTGGGTTAACTGCTAGGCTGGGTCGGCTAGGCTGGTGGACGCGGACACAAACTCAGACTGGCGAATGTGGTCACCGGCAAGCGGATCACGAACCAGACAAACAGGCAAACGGGCAGGACAGAGGGTGGCAGTGCCCATCGTCGGAGAACGCTAACGGTGGTACGACGGAGGCTGCCGTCGGTTGGGATCGAAAGAGGGGAGGATGGGAATCACAATGGTGGTGGCGGTAGGTGGAGTCAGGTTGTCGACTGGCCGAAAAATGCCTTGAAAGTGGCGGTGTCACCACCGGGTGCAGTGATGTTGCCGGCGGCGATCGTAGCCGTGGATGTCGTCGTGGGTTGCTCAAAATGTAGATCTTGGTGAGGAGCTGTGTGGGTGGCCGGATCGGCTAAAGGTGCCTTGTCGGCACCGAAAAAAGACCCAAAAGGTGGTGGCAGCAATGATGAATAGTGATAAAAAACTTGGTTGCCGATAGTGACTAAGGCGGCACTGGTGGTCGTGAGTGGTAAGAATGGAAAGCCGGTCGTGACACGGTCACGACCGTACTAAAAGGGTGGCCGGAGGAGGGTGGTGCTCTAGCCGGTGGCGAGCCAAAGTGGTGGCGGCGGTAATGGTGTAAAAGTTTGAAAATCATGAAAAATCTGTTGGGTGGAAGATAGGGTTGAGTGGATGGCCTAGATCTTGCCACGTGGCATGATCTGGAACTCCAACAACTCGTTGCCTAGTGAGGCCCACATATGGGTATATGCAATATACATATGGATGGAAAGCTCGGATCGAGACCGTCTAAAGTCAAACTGACTCTAGTCCTAAAAGTGACTCTATAGGCAGGAATTAAGGCAAGAAGGTTAAATGGGCCTCGAACCCTGAACTAAATCAAGCTGGGCCCATAGGGGCACAATCTAGTGATCTAAAATTCATATACTGCATGCAAATGAAATACCCAGAAAATCCCAAACAGATACTAAACACTGAAATGACTTAGACCTAGACCTAAAATCATGGCTAACTCATAAAAGTCATATGTATACCTCGTGCATACACCGATAACTCATGCTCTACTGTATCATATTTAAAACTATCATATGCATGTCTAGCATATTCAACCTCCATAACATGCTCATATAGCCATCTAGGCCTTATAATTATATTCTAAAAATTAGTCTAGCTCGAGCTCACTCGAACTGACCGATAGTGACCCGAATAGGGAAAAACTATAATCAGGTAAAACCCTAACCCAAAAATAGGGTTTTAGACAAACTATCATGGGTTTGCTACCCTCAATCTAACAAAACAGTGATCTGTATGATCTTCCATAAAACTATCATAGGTTTCATACCAATGCTTACCTGGTAATTGTTGTTGACAGTAAACTCTACCAATGTAGGTGTTCCTCCCATTTGCCATAAAAATCTAATATGCACGCTCTAAGAAAATACTCTAAAGTCTGAATAGTATGTTCAGATTATCCATCAGTTTATGGATGAAAAACAGTACTGAAAGATAATTGAGTACCCAATGCTTCTTGAAATGCTCTCCAAAATTTAGGAGTAAATCACGACTCACGATTCGACACTATCTCTCTTAGCCCTCCATGATACCTCATAATCTCTGAGATATATAACCTTGTCATTTCTCTGATGTGAAGTCCATCCTAATTGGAATAAAATGAGTAGGTTTGGTCAATCTATCATCAAATACCCAAATAGCATCACTGTGATTACTAGTCTTTGGTACGCCAGAGATAAAATCATAGGCAATACATTCCCACTTCCATTTTGGAATTGCTAGAGGTTGTAAAGTACCACCTAGCCTCAAGTTCTTTGCCTTAATCTACTGACAAGTTTGACACTTTTGCACAAAATCAATTACATCTTTCTTCATACCTAGCTACCAATATTTTATTTGCACATTATGATACATCTTTGTAGCTCCAAGATGCCCAACATTTATAGAAGAATGCGCTTTGAAAAGGATGGAGATTAGGAAAATCTGGAACTTGAAGAACATACAGTCAATTATTCAAATGAAATAATCCATCATCACTCTTAGAAAATCCTCGATAAGCTTGGATAGAGATCTACTGATTTAGCAACACATCTCTTTCTTGTGCCCACCTGACTCTACTAAGTACTCCAGGTCTTATTGTCAATTGAGTAACCATGGTTATAATATCTCGATCTCTGAGCCAAGTTGGATAACGACTCAAAGCATCAGTCACCATATTAGCCTTTCATTCCTGATAATCAATCTTAACATGATAATCAGTCAAGCATTCAAACAATCTCCTTTGCCTATTATCTATGTCTTTTTGGGTGAAGGTATACTTCAAACTTTGATGGTCAGTCATTAACTTAAAAATGGAGTTCCATACACATAATGTCTCAAAGTTGTCAATGCATGAATCACCATGACTAACTCCAAATCATGACTTGGATAATTCTTCTCATGCGATTTTAATTGTCTTAATGCATAAGCAATAACTTTGTCTCATCCTAATCCAACTCCTGACACATCATATATGCCACAAAATCTTCGTATCCAACTAATAATGATAACACATCTTGCAATCATCACTCTAGATAAAATTTTCTTCATTTCTAGTTAATTTGGTAAAAGAAACTGCAATAAAGGAAAACCCTTGGATAAATCTTCTATAATATCCAGCTAAACCTAAGAAACTTTGAATTTCAGCAATTGTCTTTGGTGGCTCCCACTTATGAATAGCTTCAATCTTGGTTGGATCTACAACAATTCATCCACCCGGGAAAGCGAAT